>VXAC01001695.1:181393-218514 GCA_013399225.1 Rhipidura dahli
TTTTTTTTTTTTTTTTTTCCCTCTCCAAATCTTTTCCCCAGATTTTTTTCCCGGATTTTTCCCCCCAATTTTTTTTTCTTTTCCATATTGACTAAAAAACGGCTTAAATGAACCACACCTGGAAATACCAAACTGGGGATGGAAACAGCATCCCTGCCACGATCCAGCCCGGCAGGGACAAGAGACAGGGACAGGGACAAGCTGCAGAGCCCCCTCCAAAGCCCCACCCGCCCGTGCCTCAGTTTACCTCGNCTCTGGAATGTTTTTCAGGGCTTGCTGGGATCTTTTGCTGCTCTCCAGGACCTCCCCCACCCTTGGCTTGTCAGGAATTTTGGGGCCTTTCTGGATTTTTGTAAGACATCCCTGCTGATGTCACTGGAATTAAATGAGCTTTAAGGTCCTTTCCAGCCCAAATCATTTAGGAATTCTCCGATTTGGGGAAGAGGCTGCTGCCCCAAACCTGCTCTGGGCTTTCATCCCAGCGTTTCAGGAAAGGATGGCTCGGGGAAAAGCAGATCCTGCATTTTCAATCAGCTCCAATCCCGGCTTCCCGTAAAGGGCCGGACTCATTTCCATTCCCCCGACTCAGCACGGCGGGGAATAATTTCCCGGAGTTCATCCCGGCTCATCCCAGAACTGGGAGGGGTGACCCAGCTACCCCTGGATGCCGGGATATCCCTGGATGCCGGGATGGGATTCCCTGTCCCCTCTCCCCGCTCGCAGCCAGAGGGGTCTCTGGGATGGGTGGGATAAATCCAACCATTCCCGGATCCGCGGCACAGCCGGGCAGGGCAGGCGGCAGCAGATGCCGTCCCTGGCTGCAGAAAAGCCCCAATTTTGTGAGTTGCTGGATTTAAAGGTCAGGGAAAAGCAGCTCGTCTGACCCGCCTGACACGGCTCCCAATTATCCGTCTGCCGGGCTCCGCGTTCCCTCCCGGCAAAGGGCTCCTCTTGGACATGATGGAAAACCAGGCTGGGAGCTCTGGAGCTTTTCCTCCTCCCCGTGGGATGAAACACCTCCCGAATATCTGATTTTTTGAGGCACAGCTGAGCTCCTGGGCTCTCCTCATGCTTGGCTCCAAAACTGAGCGTATTTTTGTGCCAGCCCAGGGGAAGCAGAAGCCTTTTGGCCAGGAAAGAAGCCGTGGATCTTCATTCCTTGCAAATCACTGGGTGTTCAGCTTCTTTGGTTGTTGTGGCACTCTGGCTTCATTGGAAATCGAAGGAGCTGCTCCACGGGAGGAAGGGGGAAAATCCTGATTTTTCCAGATTTTTTTTTTTCCAGATTTTTTTCCCAGATTTTTCCCCCAGCTTTTCCCCCCGCTTTTTTTTTTTTTTTTTTTTTTTTTTTTTTTTTACTTTTCTCTAATTTTTNTTTTTTTCCCTCTCCAAATCTTTTCCCCAGATTTTTTTCCCGGATTTTTCCCCCCAATTTTTTTTTCTTTTCCATATTGACTAAAAAACGGCTTAAATGAACCACACCTGGAAATACCAAACTGGGGATGGAAACAGCACCCCTGCCACGATCCAGCCCGGCAGGGACAAGAGACAGGGACGGGGACAAGCTGCAGAGCCGCCTCCAAGCCCCCCTGGGTGGCCCTGTGCCAAAGCCCCACCCGCCCGTGCCTCAGTTTACCTCGCCACCGACGCGTCCTTAGCCCGTGGCAGCCTCGGGGCTGCGGATTGGGATGCAGCCCAATTAATCCAGCAGGGATTCACTCCCTGCTCGGGGATTAATCCCGGGCGGTTTTCACACCCTCCCTGACCCCTGGGTTTGCAAGGCACCGTTTCAGTGAAAAACAAAATCTTCCCTCGGCCCGAATTTTCACCCAGCTCCAGCTCTGTCCCTGCCATCCCCAGGGAGAAATATCCCAATATTTGATGTCCCAACACCCCAGGACGCCTTTTCCCGCCTGACCTTGCAGCTTCAGGCTTTCCTGGCTCCCTGTCCCTGCTGAAATCCCAGCCAGGCCCGTGCCCAGAATTCTTGGAGGAGCCATAGATCACCCTAACGACGGCAAATCCAATTAGCCGAGGGCTGAGCACTCCGCTGATGAAATCCAGGGGTCCAAAATGCTGAGCCAGCAGCAGCTCTGCCCCGATCAATGCCATGGAAATGATCCCGGGAGCCCATCCCTTCCCGTCCTCGCGGTTTTATCTGCCAGGACCTCACTGAGCAGGGTGATAAACCCCGGTTTGGGGCTGGGGGAGGATGGGGAGGTGCTAAAGTTCCTCGGGGTTTTAGCAGTGGGAAAAAAAAAAAAAAAAGAGAATAACTGCTGCTCAGGTGGTTTTGGGATTGCTTCAGGAAAGGGGAGGATTCTCTGAGTGGGGAAAATTTTGGGATTGGTGTAACCCAGGCAGGGATTTATGGAGCTGGAGGCTCCTAGGGAGCTGGAAAGAGGCACCACGAGCTGGGAGAAGTCCATGAGCATCTCCAAGTCCCATCTTGGACTCTCTAGTAGCAACAAAAGGGTTTTGCCTCTTCTCCACCCCTTCACCCCCCATCTTGGTGATCCCAACCCCTCCGGATCCATTCCAGTCCCTCTGGAAGCAGAGGCAGCTCCGTGGGGATCCCTGCACCCTCCCAAGCTCCCTCTCCCCACCCCAGATGCTCACAGGGATCATGGAATGGTTTGGGTTGAAAAGGAACCTTAAAAATCCTCTCATTCCACCCCTCCCGGACACCTTCACCCCCTTCCACCATCCCAGGATCGCTCCAAGCCCCTTGGATTTATCCCTGATGGTTTGTGGCTGAAAACTCCGGGAGAAAAAAGAACAGGAAAAAAACACCCCAGCACATTCAGAAGTAAAAATATTTCCTCTTGACACGTTTCCTTGGCTCTCAACGAGCCTCCCCAACCCTTTGATCTGCAGTTTCTTCCCCCCTGACACGTCCTTTGATTGCATTTATTTCTTTTTGGGTTTTTTTTTGCCTTAAAAAGCTGGAAATCAACCCGAGCCCTTTCGATTTTGACTGGAGAGGAGAGACAGAGCAGTTGATGGCTCAGAAAAGTGATTTTTTATTTTCTCTCAATGACTCCAGGACCAGGAAGGAGAAAAAGCCCAAATAAATCTGTTGTTGGCATAGCTGGGAAGGAGTTTTTGAGTTTGTGGAGGTCTCTGGCAGGAACGGCCTCGGCTCTGCTCTGCCAACAGCTGGAGATGCCAAAACGCCTCTGGATAAAGAACTGGGGGCTGCAAAAACGTGGAATTCAGCATGCCCAGAGCCAGGATGAGCCCTCCAGCATGGAAATGATCCCTTTTGGGGGCAGTTTGAAGGATTTGGTCTCAGGGAGAGGCAGCTCAGGGTCCTGCTCTGTGGGAGAGCCTCCTGCTCCGGCTCATCACGTGGAAATCTTCCTCAGAGAAAAAATGGGAATTTGGGGATCTTTACAGCTTGGAAGGGTTTTTGTTTCGCTGAGGGGTTTCTTTGGGGCGCTTGGGTGGGTTTTGCTGGGATCACTGGAGGTGCTGTGTGTGGCACCCACACGAACCAGGCGTCCTGGGGAGGGTGACACCACAGGAAACGTGCTGAGGGTCACCTCCATTCCAGCAAAAAAACCATTGGAGGGGGGAGAAACACCATCCAGGGATTTCTGGGAGCGGCAGCAACAAATTCAGTGCCATTTCACCAAAAAAAAACAAAAAAAAAAAAAAAAAAAAAAACCAAAAAAACCCTCATAACACTCCAGCAGTTTCTCTTCCATCTTTTCCCTCTCTTTTCCCCCTTTTCTCCCCTCGCTGCCAGCAGCACGTGACCCACAGCGAGATAACAGCGCCAATTGCTCCGAATCCCTTATCGGGGCCTCGGTGGTGAATCAGTGGCTTCAAACGGGATCAGCACAACGGCAGCGGGATGAAAGGAATAAATGCAGCAGGGAGAGGGGAAGGGCCGCGCTGGTGAGGGCTCCAGGGCCGCGGGATGCGCCCCGTCCCTTAGGGAATTTGTAAAGGGAGGAGCAGCAGCCTCCGCTCAGTCCCATGTCACAGCCAGGAAAATTGGGATCAGCTCCTCAGCATCGCACCTGGGACACGATCCACGGGCCTGGACACCCTACACCGGGCAGGGAAACTGAGGCACAGCACCCCTTAGGCTCAAACTGGGCCGAACTTTCCCCCCCTCCCCAGGGATGCCCGCGGATCCCTGGGCTCGCTGCATCCCTCGCTCCATTCCGCGCTCCTGGAAGGCCGGGAAGGGGTTTGAGTGCTGTGGTCTGGGAGCAGGGAGAGGGGGTTTGGATCTCTTTGGGGTTCGTTCTGGATTGGCCAGCACGGGGAAAAGCCGAGGAGTGTCCTGAGGGTCAGAATTTGGGAATGAGCTGGGTTTTTCCACCGCTGACCGGTGACAATCTGTTTGTGGGCCAGGTGTGGCCAAGGGCGAATTCCTCCCCGTTCCTCGGGGAACAAAGAGCCTCCCAAGCCCAGGAGTTGCCGTGTCCTTCAATCGCCATCTTCCGGCTTTTAAGCGCCCAGGTTCTCGCAGCGAGAGCAGAAACGCTGTCACTTAGCAACCTCCCCAGGCTGCAGGATGCAAAGCGAGGTGGGGATGGAGATTTTGGGCTTCCTCCTGCTGGAATTTCCAACTCGGCTCCGTCCCGGAATTTCTGCATCCATGAGATGAAGACGCAGGCAAAGAAAAGCCCCGTTAGAGGTGTCAGGGAGAGGATGAACGAGAGCCCTTCCCTTCAGGGTTTTCTCTGTCCCTCTGATTAATGAATTTCATTTGCCACCTTAACAACTTTCCTTCCACCTGCATGGTCCAGGCAGCGAACGGCCCCGGCTCCTGGCTGAATTGAGATGCAACGGATGGAGGGTGGATGGAGGGTGGATGGAGGGATGGATGGAGGGATGGAGGGAGGGATGGATGGAGGGATGGACGGAGGGATGGACGGAGGGATGGACAAATGGACTTTGTCCCAGGACACAGAGCAGTGTGGTGGGCGTCCCTTGATGTGCCTTCCATGGATGGGAGGAAAGGGCAACTGCAAAATCTCAGGACAATTTTTCAGTTGCTGGGGTCATTCCCTGTCTCTGCCACCCAAACCTGGAGCGTTTCCATCCATCCAGGCTGTTTGAAAATGTCTGGAAAGGGACACCTGGCTGCAACCTGTCACAGCCCAAGAGAGGGTTTTGGAGAAGGTTCTGGGAGCTCTGGGGCCGTGTGGGTGAATTAACTAGAATTATCTGCAGGGTGGGATAAAAAACATTTACAGGGTCTTTCATGGGCACAGCGTGGGTTTAGGATGGGTTCAGGATGAGTTTCACCCAGGGGGAGGGAAGGTGGATGGAGTTGAAGGCCCTCGGATCTGGGACCAGCAGTTTCACGGGGCTCAGCGGGGATGGATGTCCCCAGGAGTCACAACTTCAGCTGCAGTGACACTTTGGCTCTGCCACACACCTCCTGCCCGAGCATCCCCGGGTGGCCCTGCAGCTCTGGGACACAAGGCAGCGCCGGGGCTGCCACCTCGAGCAGCCCAGCAGTGGTGGAGGAGAGGGATGATGATGCTCCCACCGGGAGCGGGGCCAACAGGGATGTCCTGAATGTCGGGAAAGACCCAGAGAAGCACAAATGATGCAGAAATCTCCCCATTTTCAGAGTGCAGGCCACAGGGAGGGCTCCCATCATTTCTCCTCTCCCTGCTCTGCTCCCCGGTGGGTTTTGAGCTGTGGGTCGCTCTCGAACTCACCCCAGGTACCCAAAACACAGCCCGGGGCTGCTCTAATAAACCCCTTTTTACATCCAGTGAGCGAAATCCAGCTGGAAGCACCGCGGGTGTCGATGGCGCAGCTGCCGCGGAACCTTCCCAAGAATTAATTGCTGTGATTTTGGAGGCGAGGGCCCGCCCGCCGCGCACAATGCGCGATTAGCTCCGTTCCAAGAGCTCGCTGCGGGGCTGGGCTCGGCGGACTTGGCTCCACCTCGCTGAGCGGTTCAAATTTAAACTCGTGCTGGACTTTAGGCAGCGCCCTTTAGTCTGGCGGGGCTGGGATGAAGCCCTGATTTAAACCCAAGCTCGGTTCCAGGCGTGAATTCTCGGCGTGGACAAGCACGCCTGGTTTGCAGCTTTTTTCATCTCCGGGGTGGCTTTTCCTCCTGAAAACCTGGATAGAAGGGGTGGCAAAAATCAGGGAGCACCCCCGCGAGGAGCTGCACCCCCAGCGAATTCAGCTCCCAGGAGGAAAAACCTGGCATGGGAGGATTTAAGGACCAGTTCCTGCCCAGGCTGGAGGTTTTGCTGGTGCTGAAAGATGCTCCTTGCCCGTGCCAGAATCCCTGGAAAAACCCCTCGTGCCAGCCCTGGAGCTGCCACCCGTGGCGGGGACAAACGGAGCCGAGTCTCTCCTCACTTTGCTGTAAATACTCAGAGATAGCAGCCGTAAAAGCACCTCAGAGAGAAGGCAGCAGTGAAATTACATCAGGCCTAAGGCTTTAAACCGATTGAAGGATACGTTTCCCAAGCTGATCCAGCTAATGCAGCAGCAAACTCTCCTACACTGAGCAGCCACTGGAACCGGAGCATTTTTTTTCCGCCTTTCTAAACGGCTGGGACAGCTGGGAAGCACCCCCGGAATATTTGGGGAATGCAGGGATGGGGGGCTGAGTCAGGTGGAGGCAAAATCTCGGAGATTTTTTGTAATTGCTGGGAAAAAAGAAATGAGGGATGGGGTTAATCCTGGTGTGGTGCTGCTGCTCTGGGGTCCTTCTGGGGGCTGTGAAAGGGATGGGGGACATTGGGATGGGGAGGGTGGCATCACGGGCACGCTGCAACCTCAGTGCTCTTAAAAACCCCAGGTGGCTGCTCTCCTCCTCTCCTTGGATTTCCAGCCTTTCCGCTTTCTCCCTGCGCCTTCCCTGGGCACGGAGGGGCTCAGCCCGGCGGGGGCTGGGTTTGTCAGCCGAGCCGGGCATGATGGGCTCCGAGACGCCCTGGCACTCTAATTAAGATTAATGAGCGTGACGCTGGTGCGGGTGACTTTTCCCCGCAGCCCGGCCGGCGCTGGGGGCGCGGGGCCCTGACCTGGCCCGGAGTGACACCGGGAATCGATCACGGCCATCGCCGGCAGCAGCGAGGGAGGGAGGGGTGGCTTGGCTCTCCAGCAGGAATTTCCCCCGGGAAATATCAGTAACTGTGCCCAAAACATCCTTAAACCTCTTCCATTGCGTTTCCTTTGCGTCGGTGGGAGGAGATGGGGTAGGGGGAATTTTAACCCCAAACACGAGAGCCAAAATCTGGAACGATTCGTGGGGTAACCCCCGAACCTCCTCAGCTCCCCAGCCGCAGGAATCTGGAACTAAACATCCACTCCTCCTCGGTGGGAGGTGAGGGAGAAGGATGCAGCCTCCCATTCCACGTCTGCTGGACCTGAGAGCCTCCTTCTCCCCCAGCCTCCACGAGGATGGAGCAGGAGGCTGTGCGAGCTTCAGGAGATGGGTTTTGGGGAGAAAAAGCCACCTGCGTGCCTGTCCTGACCCACCCCCAGCGGCCTTTGTCGCTCCTGCTGGCACAAGGCAAGGGGAGGGGCAAGAAGAGAGTGGGATCAAAGGGCAGAACGATCAATTTTGGCTGGAAAGGGCAATTCCAAACCGCATCACCCCGTGGTGTCACCTTCGCAGAGGGGGAAGGAGCACCCGGCCCTGGCAGCAGGGTGGGATAAAGCCCAAGGTAGGGCTGGACCCGAACAGACACCGCAGCCACGGCAGAGCGCTGATAAAAGCTGACTTCGGTTTGATGGGAACCGGCAAGAATTCTCCCAGAACGCGTTAATTAGAGTGATTAGGCGGTGCTTGGAAAAACGGCAGCGCAAAGCAGAGGCTTACGAGCAGGGAAGGGGCTTGAGGCGGGAGAGCCTTTGAAGCTGTTCCCGGAGGGATGCGCCGGGATCCCCGCGCTCAGGACGAGCCTCTCCCCCTCCCCTCTGACCAAAGCCTGACCGCACCCCGAGCGCAAAGCCCGGAGCCACCCGCTCTCCATTGATCCAGTGGGAATTGCCGGCCTAGCCCCTCTCCCGAAGGGATCTGGTCCAAAACTCCGTTTTGCTCCCACAATCCTCCCCTTCTCCCCCTTCCCGATCTCCTCCTGCCGGGAGCGCACGGAGCGGGGCGGGGGTAATTCCGTGCCCCGCCGGCATCCCGCACGTGTTTCCCCCGAAGGGGAATGGCTTTTCAAAGTGAATCCTAAATCAGCGAGGTGACGGGCAGCCCTGGCTCGTTCCCTGCTCGCTCTCTCCGTTATTGATGTTATTTTACCCCCCATATCCCGAGCTGCCGCCGCCTCCTCACTGCAATTCCCCAAATCGCACGGCGCGGATCGAACTCGTTCTTCAAACAGCGGCCTCGAGCTGCTGCCGCCGGGACCTTCCCGGGGGTGGGAGCCCAGGGAGGAGAAGGAGAAGGAAAAGGAGAAGCTGCAGCTCTGCCCTCGAGAGCGTGAGCATCGCTCTGGGACGGAGCAAATCCGGGCTCGGTTGTGACACCCCAGACTGCTTTAAATTAACACCCCTGAGCTGCTCTGGTGCAGGTCTGAGCGAGGAAATGATGCTCAGCAGCTCTCACATTCCCAAAAAGCGCCACCTCACACTTGGCTGAATTTTCCATGGCCATCCCAAAGTAAATCCTCCCCTTTTTGGTGCCTCTCAGCAGTGACAGTGACAGCGGGGCAGGATGGGGCAGCCCCAGGTTCCAGCTGAGCTCCCACCTCTGCTCAGGGCTGATCCACTCCCTGCTCACCATCCCCATTCCCAGGGGGTGGTGGACGGACTGAGGGGCTGTGGGGTGAGTCTGGAGGAGGGCAGGAGGCAGAAATAGGAATGGGTTGTGGTGCTTTTCCCCGTGGGAGCATTGGCACCGTGGATTGTGGAATCACCGTGGAACCACGGGGCCATTTAGGTCAGAAAAGCCCTCCAAGGGCATCGAGTTCAATGTCAGCACTGCCAAGGCCACCACAAAGGTGTCCCCAAGTGCCACATCCACGCTGCTTTCTAATCCCTGCAGGGATGGTGACTCCACCACTGCTCTGGGCAGCTTTGCCAGAGCTTGTCAACCCTTTTAGCCGAGGCATAAATTCCCCTGACATCCAACCTGAACCTCCCCTGCAGCAACTCGAGGCCTTTTTCTCTTGTCACCTGGCAGAAAACACCAATTTCCAACTGTGCTCCCAGTGCCCTCATCAGAACTCAGGACTGAGTCTCAGCTGAGACCACAAAGAGCCTCCCTGCCCTGTTTGGGGTGAGTTCTCAGCACAGCCTGAGCTGTCAGGGCTTCAGGCTGAAGTGGAGGGGAAGGAGATCCCGAGGCCACTTCCCTGGATCTGTCACAAGCAGGAGTCTGACTGCCAGGCAGTGCTCACACCACGGTTTCCATCAAGTCCATCCCTGCACAGAGCTGAGGGTGCTGACCCCACACCCTGTCTCATCCCATAGAAGTTCAAAAAGAAATGGGGAAAATCACCCCAAACCTCCCTGGCCCATTCAGAGGGGACAGACTTGGATTGAAAGTGCCCGTTCCTTTGGAAATTTCCTGCTGCCGAAGGAGAACACAAACAAAACCCCTTTTTCTCTGGGGAAAAAAACCCAACAACAACAACAACCACAAATCCAGGGAAGCCAAGCCCAGACCAGCAGGGAAAGCTGGAATGGGAGCAGACACCATCCCAGGGCACGGCGGCGGGGACCGCTGGCAAATCCTTTCAGGTCAGTGCAGAACAACACAGGCTCTTCTCAGAGCGCTGGTGCCCTGATTAATTTGGGGGTTTCTAATGAGGGCAGCACAGCTCTGCTCAGTGCTGTGGGGCTGAGCCTCAGCACAGCCCTCTGACCCCATCCCTGTCCCACACGTGTGTCCCGTGGGGGCCGTGGCTGCTGTTCCTTCAGGGGTGAGGGAGTGGGGAAATGGCTTTTGCTGCCCACGGGCTCAGGTTGTTTTGGAGCTTGAGGATGACCTGGATGTGGCAGGAGTTGCCTTCATCCTCTGGAGCAGCAGTGACAGCAAAACTCACATCCAGGAGGTGCGGACAGAGGTGTTTTCCCCCTTTGCCAGGGACAGTTTCCAAGGGACAGGAGCAGAGTCAGCCCGGGTATCTGCACAGAGAGCTGGGCACAGCACTGAGGTGGCCACGAGGGACAGGAATGGGGCATTCCCTGCCCAGGGGTGTGCAGAGAAGGGGGATGAAGACCCCATAGGACCTCTCATCACCACCTCTTGGGAGTTTCAGCCACCTCGGGGCCGTTCAGGTGGTGCAAGGAGAGGGACAAGCAGGGTGTCAGCACCCGGAGGTGTTGGGACGATGGCCAAGCTTTGGCAGCTGAGCAGGGAAACTCTGGATTTGGGAAGCAGGAGGCTTTTCCCATCAGGATAACCCTGCTGCACCACTGTCCCCGCTCGGGGTGGGGCACAGCCTGGAAACCCCACCAGGACTCCAGGGACTGAGGGCTCCCAAATCCCCCCAGCTCCCATCCCATGGGAATTCCCTTGAGCTCGCTCAAAGCCACTGCAGGGCTCTTATGGGGAGCAGGAAAAGAGACCAGGAATGTCCATCCAGGTCTCCCAGCCCACCTCCACCAGGATGGGTGAATCCCGTGGCTGCAGCATCCGTGGAGCTTGCCGGAGGAAAAATGTGGGATGTATCGTGATCGACACTTCTGCTTCATTCCAGGCTTAAAAAGGAGTTTAAAATGCTCCCCAAATCCACCTCCTGCTCAGTCACAGGCCTGGAACTTCCCAGCTCACAGCAAAACACTTGGATGTGCCAAGCTGCACAATCCATGGATATTTTTAAACCCCTCAGACCCGACATGACCCCTGGAACGGGGGGAAGGAGCTGCTCATTAGCCAGGGACATCTGGGAAGCAGAGGAGCGCTGGTGGAGCGGGAGGAGCAACATCTGCTCGGAGGCACGGAGCTCTGAGCGGGGCTGCTGCACCTTGGCAGCCCTATTCCCAACATTCCCAACCTTCCCAGCATTCCCAGCATTCCCAATATTCCCAG
This sequence comes from Rhipidura dahli, assembly GCA_013399225.1. Taxonomy (NCBI): domain Eukaryota; kingdom Metazoa; phylum Chordata; class Aves; order Passeriformes; family Rhipiduridae; genus Rhipidura; species Rhipidura dahli. The sequence continues at coordinate 192,381 of VXAC01001695.1, forward strand.
CATTCCAAACATTCCCAGCTCCTTGTTTGTGGCAGAGCCAGCGCTCAGCAGTGTCACCACATCCCAGCAGGGGTGTCACACCTCGATGCCAACCCCCCCCCCCGCCAAAGGCTCTGGGAATATTTTTGAGCTGCATCCTGGCTGGTTTGGGAATTCTGGTGCCTTGTGGAGGAGGATGATTTTGTTTCCTTCCTTCCCTTCCCAGCTGCCTTCCCACCAGGGCTCCATTTGCCTTCCTGTGTCGGGGGAAGCGGCACCAACAACTCGTGGGAGCTGTGAAGAGCTGGGAAAGGGAGGGATCCTCCCAAATTTTCCTCCTGGAGTTTTGGGAACTGCACGCTGTGCTCAGGGCTGGATCCTCGGGCAGCAGAGGGGAGCTCAGCACCTTCATCCCAATCCCTTCTCCCCTCACTGAGATCCCACCTCACAGCCCAGCCAGCGATGAGGGGCTGAGGAAGAAAATGTCCCTGAGAACCCAGGGAGAGTTTTCCTTGCAGCTCCTTGGTCACAGGGGCACAGCAGCCCCTAAAAATCCTCCTCCCAGGCAGGAGAGGTCAGTCCTGACCCTCCCCATTCCCATGGAGTGCCCGGTACCTGCAGGACAGCCCAGGCCACGTCCTTGTCCCCAGCACAGCCTGGCCAAGCTGACCTTGGCTCAGCTGCCCTGTCCCCTGCTCCCAGCCCTCATCCCCTGCTCTTCTGTCTCCTCTCCATTCCCTCCCCCTCGAGAGGAAATAATTTGCTCGAGTGGTCCCCAGGCAGCTCCAAAATCTCTGTTCAGGGACCAAATTCCCTCTTTGCTGAGGTGAGGCACCAAGGGCCTGGTGGGATTTTCCTCCAACAACTGCAAGCACCAGGGAAGCGTTGAAGGGTGAATTTTTCTGGGCTAAGAAGAGTCTGGGGAATTCAAAAACCTCGATAACCCACTCAGTTTGGCCACTGAGATGCCAACCACCCCCCAGCATATCACCGTGGGTGGATGGAACCCTGCACCAGCTCTTCCCCTCCTTGGAAAAATGCACTGAAATCCCCTCAAAAGCCAAAAGATTTGTGAGGAAAAGGGAATAAAGTAAATATACCCAAGTCTCAGCGCTGGGAGAGAGGCAGAGCCCATGGAGGCTGGCCCAGCAGAGGAATGGGTTGGAATGAAACAGAGAAATGAAGGCAGGAGGAATCGGTGTAAGAGGAATTATTTAAGAGGTAGAAAAAGCTGTTAAAAAAAAAAGAAAAGGGGAAGAGGGGGGTGGAATCAACCCTCTCTTGGGGGGTGAATAAAACTGCTCCAGAAAAAGTAGGGCATTTGCTAAACAAAAAAAGGGATGAGGCAGAGGATGAGGCTGAAATGGCTGAGACACCGAACTGCTTTTAGAAATCTGCCTTTATCAGGAGAAATGTCGCAAAGTGGTTTGGACAATTAGGAAGTAACAAAGCCTCGTAAAAATAGCTCGGGGGTGGTGGTGGGGGGGAAGAGAAACGCTCAGGGAATGGGAGCGTGGCGGGAGAGCATTAAGGGATTAACTGGTGGAGGGGCTGGGAGCGACTGGGAGCGACTGGGACAGAGCTGCACCCTCCTGCCGCAGCACCGGCACCTCCTAAAGGTGCTGCCAGCACGGATCCAGGGGTTCGGGAAGCGTGCAATGAGAGGATAATTGTGGCCTCTTCTTCTCCTCTTCCTCCTTTTGATGGCGGAGCCAAATTAAAGACGGAATTCTCCCCGGCTATCGGGATGCGCTATCGCTTCCCCCCCACCCCGGGCGGGTGGAAGGGAGGAATGATGGAATTAAATTAAGGAAGAGGGAGATAAAACCGAGTGTCTGAAAGGAAACGCCGCTCGCTGTAATTCCCTGCTCGGCTGGGGATCGGCGTCCCCGAGGGGGATTGCGGAGAAAGACCCGGAGCACCTGGAACTCCCGGGGGGAATTCCAACCCCACTGTGGGGCTGCTCTGAGGGGCAGGGATGGGGCTGCACCCTGCCCGAGGATGGCCAGGGGGGAAAAAGCGGGAGCAGAACGCCAGGCAGAGGGGATTTTCCTGGTTTTCCTCGGCGTTACAGCAGCTGGAGTCTCTCCTTTCAGGCTGGGAGCGGGAGATAATTTGGGATCCTGGGAGAATTGATGGACAGGTGACACGGGGCAGTGTCTGCCGAACCCGATCCCCCAGGGACGATGAGGAGAAAAAGCCACCGCATTCCAGCTTCTCTTTGCTGGCAAAGCAAAACCGCCCTCCCAGGACAGCCCCAAATCCAGCCTTTTCCCAAAATCCGACTGCGCCCAGCAGCAAAAAGGATCAATGGAGCATGGGAGCATCCTGTTGCTCCCAAATCTCTTCTCCTCAGCTCCCAGGATCTGGGTTTTAGGGATGATTTGGGATGTCTTGGGCGAATCTTCCCTCTGGGGCAGCTCCAGGCTGGAGAGCAGGATGGCTCCTGTGCCACAGCCAGCAGGAGGAGGTGCGGAGTGGCGGAGCAGGAACCTTTCCCTGCTGGACCAAGAACAGCCCGGGGCTGGTGTAAATCTGGTCATTCCCAGGGGTCACATTCCCAGCTCTGACTCAGCCGGGCTCAGCTCATCACTGTCCTACTCCCCCTCCTCCTCCTCCTGCTCATGACCCATCCCAAACTCTGTACCAGCAAGCACCTGAGCAGCTTCTTTGCACGGGGGAAAAACAACTAAGAGGGAAAAAAAAAAAAAAAAAAAGCCTGAAAAACGCTCGGAATGAGGCGATTTGGAATGAAACATCCCCGAGTTTTCCAAAGTATTTTTAGCAGCCAGCTCCGAGGCTGAGGAACAGCTGTATGAACCCTGGCAGCGGGAGGGACGGGAGGTGGGAGCCAGCAGCCCTGGTGTTCGCATCCCGCTTTTCCTTGGAGCTCCCTGGCTCACGCGGTTGGCAGCTCCCTCTCCATGGGAAACGGGGGCCGAGCAGCACCCGCAGCCCCCAAAAAAGCCCGGAGCCTCCCGGCGCCAGAAGGAGGACAGAAATAGGCCCCTGCTGCTGCAGTGCCGAATGGAATTGCCACCGCCCCGCAGCCGAAATTCCTCCCAAATCCCAAACGCCCCCGATCCTGCCTCAGCCCATCCCCTGGGAGGGCACGGGTGAGGCTAAAAGCCCAGCCTGGCACTTTAAAGATCAATTTTTCCTCGTGAATTCAACGATTTAAAACAACAGGTTTTGGTTTTGCTCTAAATTACGATGTATTCCTGGATCTGGGCCGGGTTTGGGAAAGGAGAAACCATTCCTTCATTTGGGAAAAAGGAATCCGTGCCCAGAGAGGAGCTCTGCGGCTGCGGGCTCCGGTCTCCTCCCAAAAGAGTGGGGACAGGGGGTGTCAGCGAGGCAATAAATCAGGGAAAGGGTTCCTGCAGTGCTTCCCAGGCCACTGGATATGAGGCTGAATGGAATTTGAGGCTGAATTTGGAACATCCCAAATTCCAGAGCATCTGCTCCAGCCCCACCCACCTGCTCAGCCCCGGAAGAGATCGCTGGGATTTCTGATAAACCCTGGCGTGTTCCAGCCTGGGTTTTAGGGAAAGAAAAGGTGGGGGGAAACTCCTGAAAGGCACCCTGGGACCTTCACCCACCTTCTGCCCTGCAGCGAATTCACTCCCAAGGCTGCCCCAGAATCTCCATGGGAGCAGCACCTTCCAAAGCGAAGCTGGCACCAGGAGGGACCTTGGCCCAGCCTTGACCCCACTCTTCCCTCCAAGGGTAAAGGCTGCAGGGGCTGCAGGAGTGAGAAATTTCCCTTTGCTCTTTTTTGTGGTTAAAAAAAGCCCTAATTCATCCAAAATCTGCCTGGGAGAGCCTTAAGTGGTAATGCAGCGATGAGAGGCCTTGATTTGGCTCAGCGTTTGGGAAGTTTGATGTGTGGGAATGGGTGAGGACACCACAAAGGGCTCATTTTTCTCTCTCTGCTCTAAGGCAGGGAGCTGCCTGGCCTCTCTTTCCAGATATCCCAACCTTTTCCCCTTTTCCCAGCAGGGCACTCTGGCTCAGAGCAGGGTGGGCACCGTGTCTGGCTGATTTCCCCAGAGTCTCCCTGCAGTCCAAGGATTTTTCCATCCCTCTGCTCCCAGAGCCACCCCCTGAGCCTCGGTGGGGTTTTTAGGATTTCTCTGGGGTGGATTTCCAGGCACCACTCCAGGAGACACCCCCTGGCACTCCACATGGTGCCCATCTGGTGCCCTATCCCCGCTCCAAGCACTGGGAACACCAGGAGGGAGCAGCGCCCTTCACCTCCCACTTTTCCAGCGGTGCCCGAACATCTGGAGTGGTGCTCAGGGATTCCCCTGCTCCTCCCTTCCCCAGAGCAGGGATTCTCTAGGAAAGCTGTTCCTGGGGGCTGGCAAAGGGCTGCTCTGTGGTGCTGGGCTGGGGAGCAAACCAGGCATCCCACAGAGCTGTGGGATCATCCAGCGGGAGCTGATTCCTCGCCACGTTCCTGAGGTTTGTTTACTGCAGGGCAGAATTCATTTCCCCAGCTCCTGCTGGGGATTAATTAACGGCTCTGGCTCCTGTGACCCTGTGATTAACTCATTTGCACATAATTGCTCCAAGACAAAACCATGGATTAGGAGCTTTTCTCCCTCCCCACCTCCGGGGGGGAACTGAACAGTCAAAAAACCTTGGATTTTCCTTCCCATTTTTTTGCCTTTCCTTGCTTTTTTTCCCCCACACCCCTCAAGCATCCAGGATAAAAAGTCGGTGGGAATTGATGCAGGAGGATGTTCCAGGAGATGAGTGGGAACAAGGACATTTAGTGGGATCTCCACGACTGATGCTGAGCAAATTTTGCTTCCTGAGGGTGCCGTGGCACAGGGAAAAGGGCTTGGATTTGCCCTGGGAATTCTGCATCCTGGAGCAAGAACTTGGCAGCCTCCTGACAGGAGGAGTTTGGTGCCCACCAGGGTTTGGTGGCCCCAAGGGCAGGAACAGCAAGGATGGACCTTCCTCCCTTCTGGCCTTGGGGCTGGGAAGTTTTGGGGTGGAAGAGGGGATGAGACAGAGACGTTGTGTCTGGAAAAACCTCTGGGAAAACCTCCCCTGGGGGTGGGATCCATCCCGCCTGGAGAAGCTCACCTTTGGGATTGAATCATCAGCGCCTGGGGACTTCAGGCAGGACCTACAGAAACCCCGCTGTCCCCTGTGGGCCCGGAGGGGGACAGGGACAGCCGTGCTCCTCATCCCTCCCAGGGACACAAGGGGATGTCTGGCGTGGAAAAGCAGGTGGAAAACCTCTGGATCCCCCACAAGGTGACCTTCACCCGTTCCTCTGCCACCCCTGGGGCTGCTCCCACCCCATCTCCAGCTCAGGGGTTGCTTTTCACCCCCAAATCAGAGGCTGGGATTTGCTCTTTTCGCCTGATGCAACCTCCTGCTGCTCCCTCTGCTCCCAAACCCATTCCAGTGCGAGATTCTGGAGTTAAAGCTGCAAGGAATTCCAAGCTCTGCCGAGCTCCCTCCTTCCCACGCCCTAAATCTGTTTTTCAAAGGGTCCTCAAGTGATTGGAGCTGGCCTTTGGAAGCCACGGAATTTCAAACCTGGGAATGGGCTGTCCCGGCTTGTCCTCGGCTCTGCTCCATCCCTGCAACCAGCAGAGCCCAGGATGGGGCAGGAGGGAGGAGCAGATTCCTTGTCTGGGAATATGGGATGGCTGGGGAGAGAAAAGCAAGGATATTGTGGAATAGGGGTGGATATTGGGATTATGGAGCTAAATCCTGGTTTCCAAGCGGGCAGAGTGCAGGAAAAGGACCCTGACGTGCCTGGGGATCTGCTCCAAGCAGGAAAATCAGATCCCACGGGATTCTCTCCTTGCTCTGGGAAGCACTGGGAAGGTGGCTCCCATCCCATCCTGTGTGGGCCCGGCAGGAATGAGAATTAACCTCAAACCCAGCAATTATTTCCCTAATTCCTCTCGAGCTCCAGACGTCTCCAATCACCGGTGGGGCTTTTTGGGGGGCGCTGAGTTTGTTTTGCCTCTTTCCTTTTTTCTTTTCCATCGAATCCCTCCTTCCCCTCTTCACGGGCTCTAATTGTGTCATTAGTAATTAATGACTTTGGAGGGAGACATTGGCTGTTTAATTAAAGGAAGAGAAGAGGGAAGCTCCAGCCACGTGCGGGCCTCGTTCCAACTCTCCCAGCACGGGCAGGATTTTTCTGGAGCGTTTTTATCTCCCCTCCAACAACTGGGAAGGGGCTGGGAAAGTTTTGGGGGAATTTTTCGTGCTGGTGTTTCCCAGTTTGCAGATCTCGCCCTCCCCCCTCCCCATCCATGGCCAGGAGCTCCTCTGTGCCTCAGGAAAAGTGGGCTGGGGAGCTTTAACTCCGGGAAGGATGCTCGGAGTGAGAATTTCCGTGGAAAAGCAGCTCTGGTGGTGCAAAATGCCCTCCAGATGTGGCTTGTCTCCCACAGAGCCCATGGAAAGCGCCACAGGCTCAGCTGATCCCATCCAAACAGCTGGAAAATCTCAGAGAGGCTCATCCCACTGCCCTGGATGTGGGATTATCTCCCTCCTGGAAGCTGAAGGAGAGCACAGCCCCTGCCTGGACCCCTGCCTTGTCCCCAGGGTTGGCTGGGGACACTTTTCCCAGATTTGGGGTCTCCCAAATCATCCCCTGCTCCGTTCGCCATTGTGAGAGCAGGGACGGGACTCTCCGCTTGGATGACCCAAATCACAAAGGATGCCTCCAGCGGAGGGACTGCTCCAGCTACTGGGAGAACTGGTTTGATCCCAGAGAGGAGGAGCAGGAGCATGCTTGGGATGCAGGGAATGCCTTGGGAGAGAGCAGTACCTGCAGATTCTCGTGTGGATCTCCTGGTGCTCCTCAAATCGCTCCCAGCACCGGGTGAGAGGGATTTTGGAGGAGCCAGAGGGACGAAAAGCGGGAGGCAAGGAGGGAAGTGATGCTCCGGGAAGGACACAGCAAAAGGCGGCGGGAAAGGAGGGAAAATTGGCTCTGAATGAGCCGGGAACAGCTCTCGGCACTCCTGCCAATAGCTGGGAACAGCCAGCTGCCCTCCAGGCAGGGAATTAAGGGGGGAAATAACCCCCATCCCAAAGCCAGGGCGAATGCCAAGGCCGCAGAGTGGCTCAGGACATTTCCGAGGCTGCTGTCCCACATTCACCGCCCCTCTCGGCAGACGGGCTCGACCCCGGCTCCCTCCTTGGAAGAGATTCCCAGGAAGGGAGAAAAGGCGCGGTTAATGGGAGGGCAGAGTTCCAGCGGGGAGGAAAAAAGTCTGGGATGATCCCGATGCCTGGAGTGGGTGAGAGCCGCAGGAATTGCGCTGGAGGCTCCGGGGATGCCGAGCGTCACCTTCCCTGCAGGTGCGGGGCTGAAAGGAGGGGTGGGAGGGAGATAAGGAGGGGTCTGAGGGAGATAAGGAGGGATGAGGAACTTGGTTGCTTCAGCAAGGAGGGAACGGGCTCGGAGGTGCCACAGGAGGAGGGGAGGAATTTGGGAAGCTGGGAGGGGATTTTGGGCTCCTGCAGCCTTCCCAGGGTGGGATTTGTGCCGGCTCCTGCAGCAAAAACGTGGGAAAGTGGAGGTTTATTACCCAAATCTGCTGCTTTGCGCACCTCGGGAGCCCGGCACTGGGGCCAGGCTGGTTGTAGGGAAGAAAATCGGGGGTCCTGAGGGATCCTGAGCTCTTCCCAAGCTCTGGCAGCGTTTTCAGCTGTCCCACCCTCAGCCCTGGCAAGAGTTCTCCCTTCTTCCCCTTCCAGCAGAGCAACCGCACGGGAAAATCAGAAATCTGAGGCGAAATTCGAGGCAAATCAGGAGGAAAAACCCCAAACCCCTTTATTCACCCAGAGCTGCGGGAAGGACGATGGCCAGGACTTCACGGAGTTCCAAATCCAGCCCGAACAATTCCATGAGCCCTGGGATGGGGACGGACCCATCCTGCCAAGGCAAATCCCCCCGCTGTGAGCTCCAGGAAGCTGCACCCTGCCCCTGCTCCTTTTTTTCCCCCTTTTCCTTTTTTTTTTTTTTTTTTTTTTCCCCGTTTTGATTTTTGAAACTCTCCGGGAGCCTCCCATGAGCTGCGGCTCGGAGAAAGTAATCAAAGCTATTTCTAGGCAGAGAACTAATTTAATGCATGGGTGACTTTAGCTCAAAAGAAGAAATAAGGACACTCAGGCGTCCTAAGGGAGCAGAATAATAGGGTAATTTGCACAAGATGAGGAGAAAAAGGGGAGAAAAAAAAAGAGAAAAGGGCCACTACTTCTTCGCATAATCTTCTCTCTAAATCTCCTCTCCCCTGGTTGCTGGTCAAAACCACCCGAGTTTTGGGATGAGCATCCAAACGGAGAAATTCCAGCTGAGGTGGGAAAAATAGCAGAAGGGGGAAAATGAGATTTTGTGGCTTTTTTGGGGGGGAGGAGTAAAGAGACTGAAAATTTCCCTCAGGGAAAGAGGCAGCGGAAATTTTAGTACCTGGGAGAAAAACTCCGCTCATTCCCAACACCTGAAGGGAGGGAAAGTGAGGAAAAGGGAAGGTGGGAAAGGCGGGGAAATGCCGCTCACAATGTTTCCTTCTGGCGGCGAAACTCTAATATTTAGAGCTGGCTGATTATGTGGAATAAAAGAAATGTCAGCGTGGAAATCGTTTCGAGGTGCGAAATTGAAGCTTTCCCTTCCGGATGTGTGGAAACAGGGATGGCTTTCACTTCACCAAAAAAAGCTCCGCGGCAGAATTTTCCCTTCCCTTCGCCCTCCCGAGCGGGATTTGATTGAAAACAGCACTTTTCCTGCAGGAAATTTTCGTGAGGAGGAAAAGAAAAAGCCTTTCCTGTCGATAAAGCTGCTCCTGCTGGGGATTCCGGAGCAGTGTGGGGATCTGTGGGGATGGGGAAGTGTTGGGAATGAGAAAATCGGCGTGGCAGAGGCACCACAGAAAACCCTCGGGCTGGACCACAGACTTCCCAAAAACAGCAGGATCCAGGCACAGACTCCCTTCCTGCAGCCCTGCCAGGCTCCAGCCACATCCCACGGAAGGGAAAAGGAACAGGAGGAGGTCAGGACGGCATTTTTGGGTTCTTTGGCACTGGCTGAGTGACCAGGACCGGCAGCTCCATGGATGGATCCCTGGTGGGATTGCCCCCAGAAAAACAGGTCCTTGCAGGGCTCAGAGGCACCGTGAGGAGATTGGATCCTGTCACCAGCCAGGGGAAGAAGAAAGAGCCTGGTCTTCTCCTGGTCCTCCATCCTTTTCTTCCCTCCTCTCCCTGGCCAAGGCCGTGTGCTGGGCTGGGCAGAGGTTGCTCCTGGATTTCTCCTCTCTTGGCCTTGCAGAACCTCACGAGGAGCCAATTTTGGGCTCATCCAGGTCTTTCTGGGCTTGTCCAGGTCCCTGTGGATGGCATCCCACCCCTGAGGCGTGTGGAATGCTCTGCTCAGCCTGGTGCCACCTCCAAACTCGCTGAGGCTCCCCTCGATCCCAGTCTGTGGCACTGGTGAGGACATCCCGCACTGCTGGTCCCAGTCCAGACCCCTGGATTGCCACCACCAACCTCCACCTGGACACCGAGCCATTGGCCACCATCCCACTGATCACCATCCTCTGCCTTCCTCATCCCATCCCAAGCTCCACCACCATGTGGGAAGCCCGTGGGAAGAGGAGCAACATCCTTGGGTGGGCTTGGAAAGACCCCATGGATGGAGAGCGGGAACACCAGGAAAGAGTCGTGGCATCTGATTAGTAAAGGGCAGCTGAGTCTCTAATTAAAATTTGCCTAACGACCTGGCTGCTTTGTCATTTCCAGCATCAGCCTCGGTAATTGAACGTGACAGGTACTTAGGCAAAGACAAAATTACTTTCTCCTTTATAAAAAATTAAAGCAGCAGAGCGGGACCCAGCACGGGATGGGCTCGGCTCTGTGCCCCCCGTGCCATGGTGGGGCTCGTCTTGGGGAGGGTGGGAGGAGGAGGAGGAAGGAGAAACAAGGAGCAGGAGTTTCTTACCTTAAATCCCAGCTGGGAAATGCCCAGAGGATGGAAAAACACATCCACGGAGACACAGGGCCCGCTCTGCCCTCGGTCCTGCAAAGCCCGCACAGACACCAGGGATCCAGCCTTGGTTTTCCTCAAGGAGGGAAAACCAGAGCAACAGTTCTTCCCCAAAATCCTTTTCCTATTCCCCACCTTCTTATGGCAAATCTGTCATTCTCCAGCTGCAGCCCTGTGTCCCCAGCAGCCACCCCACCCCACCCCTGGAGCCATTTTCAACAAGCCCAGCCTTTCAAACACTCCTCAGCAAGTTCCCTTCCACTTCTCCAGGCCTCCCAAGAAAGGGAGATATCCAGGGAACCACCAGGAGTTCTATCCAGGAAACCACCAGGAGTTTTATCCAGAGAACCACCAGGAATTCTATCCAGGAAACCACAGGAGTTCAGCATCCACAGGCAGCTCCTGGGTTCTCTCTGGGAACACGGATCCATCCCTGCTCCACCTGTGCCCAGGGCAGATCCAGAGTGTCCCATCCCATGGGACAATGCCCAGCCGAGCCCGGCCAGCGGCAGCGGAATTCCCGTGCTGTCCTTGGTGGGATGCGAGGCTGCAGAGGTGGATGGAGCCGGCAGCCCATCCCTCATGGTTCAAGGCACATGGATTCTCCATTCCAGCCCCGTGGGTTATTTAACTGGGCAGATTTCCCTTCAATTTTCTCCTCCAGCGCTGTTATCGATGGCTGAGGCCTCTCTGCTCCTCCGAAAGAGCCCGGCTGTAATTAGAACGACTCAAAAGCTCGGATTGGATCCCACTCCAGAGCCCCAAATCCCCAACAACCCATTAAGGCCAACTTGGAGGAATTCATGGTCCCAGGAATTCAGCCCTGAGATCTCCTGCACTGCCCCAAAGGCTGGAATTGTCACTCTTCCCTCTCCACTGCTCTCCAGCGGGTGAATTTTGGGTTGTTGAGGCAGCTTGGAGAGCACTGCTCCATGGAAATCTTCCAGCAGAGCACCACTGGGCTCAGAGGGTGGCCCTGGTTCCCAGATCACCCACAGCAAACCCCCAAAAACCCAAAAATAAAATAGGGGGAAAAAAAAGTAAAGAGTGAAGCCAGGGAAATGAGAGGAATGTAAACAAAGATTCCATGGAGACCACGGGCTTGGGGTCCTGCAGCTGCATCAGGCCCCTTCCCCCATTTCTCTGTCTCCTGTTTTAGGGCAGGAGATGCTGTTGCTGGGTTTCTGCGGCTCTGGGAGAGGCACATTCACACTCACACACACACACCAAGCCCCCAGGCTCATGTGCCACTGCTCCCTGTCCTCGGTGACAAAGTGAGGGGCAGGAGGTGGCAGAGGGACTGGGGACTCAGGGGCTGGTTTATAGGGCCACCTCCATCTCCCTGCCAGGACCTGCCTTCCCTGCAGTCCTCACCCTCAAGCTGTGATCTTCCAGCTGCAGAGCCCCAAATCTTGGGGATTTTAACTCAGCTGTGACCAACAGCTTCTAGAAAGTGTTTTGGGACCTCTCTGATGGCCCTGGCATGAGCAGAAGGTGAGGATTTGAGCACTCAGGTCCCTGCCATGAACTCACGGCAGCCCAGGATGTGTGACACAAGGTGTGTCCCCTCCGAGCCTTTGTGTCCCCCCCCCCATTCCAGCTGATCCCGGTGGATTTACATCCCGAACTCCCCAAAGCAACTCTGGCCTTTCTCAGAGCCTCTCCCCAGCCAGCCAGGCTGAGAAAATCCCATTTGCAGGAGGCCTGGAGCAGCTCGAAGCGATGGAAATCCTCCTTCCCTGGGCAGGGAGAGAGAGCAGAGGGAGAGAGAGATGAAAGAAAGGCTCCTTCCGTGAGAAATTCAATTGGCTCCAGTGTCCCCTCCCAGGGAGCTGGCAGCTCCCTAAATCCCATCTGGGAGCTGCATGTGGCAGAGAGGAGGAGAAGCAGGGACAGAAGGGGCTGAGCGAGGATGAGGCAGTGGGAAGCTGCTGAGATGGGTGGGCAGGGTGGTCCTGGAGGTGCCAAAAGGGAGTTTTGGCCAGAGCTGAGATCTGCCCTCTGCTAACCCCACCCCACCTCTGCCTCCAGCCTCCATTTCCCCCTGAAAGCCACTGCTGGGCTCCAATCCAGCCCTAGATCCAGCACCAGGCTCCATGGATGGGCACTGGGAGCGCTGCCCTCTCTCCCAGCAGCCAGGATGGAGAGGAGAGGGAAGGTGGGCAGGAAGCCAGGCAGGGAGGAACCCCCCAGAGCTGCCTCCGGAGCCTTTCCAGCCCGGCAGGCAGCAAACGGGGGGAAGAGGAACCCATCAGAAATCCTAAAAAGAGGAGCAATCAATAAGCAGCATGCAGTGTGGCTCCATCTGCCATTGATTTATGGCCCTGCTGAAGAGCCTGGCTGTCCACAATTATTGGGCAGTCAGCTCCTATTTGCCGTGATTTCCTGGCACCTCCTTCTCACCCGCCACCTCTGTCACATCCCATCCCATCCCGGCTCTGGTGGCTCTGGGACCACCCCCCAGAGACGTTCCAAGAGGCCCTGCCCGGGATGTCACCACCTGCAAAACCAACTGCGTGGGAAACTGGAGCTTTTCCCAGGAGATTCCCTTCCACAGCCACAGGAATGAAGCAGGACAAGGCAAGGAAAGGCCCAGTTTCTTCCCCCTCCCTCCCTCCTGCCAAACCCAGCCCTGGTGGGATCAGGAATGCCAGCTGAGGGACAGGGACAGCTTTCCTGGGGTCCATCTCTGCCAGCACCTCCGGGAATGCAGGATCAGGATCCCAGCAGGGCTGGATCCACAGCCCACGGCACCGGGCAAGCCTCACCTTGAAGGATACATTTTAAAAGGATCCACAAGCACAAAAGAACAAATATTCTCAGGAGACAAGAAGGCAGCACCTCCCCTGTTCCCTGGGAGAGGTGGCAGCTCTGGATCCCAGGCTGGGAAAGCTCCACCAGATCCCCCAGTGACCTGAAAACCCCATCCCAGCCGGCCCAGACCCGATTTTTAGGGATTCCCTCAGGGGAAATGCTGGGAAACCTTGATCCAGTTCCACTTCCACGGCTGAACAGCAGCATGGGAACACCCAGGAGGATCCTCAGGGATCCTGCTCTAAAGGGTCACCGGTGGTTGGGTTGTTTGGGAGGTTTTTTGGGGGGTGAAAATCTGCTCATATTTTATTGATTTGCGTCAGAAAAAGCCAGTTCTTTTTGCAGAGGTAAGCAGCTAATTATGCTCAGGTTCTCCAGCTAATGAAGAAATAAGCTGAATAATTAATTATTTGAAAATAAATTATTCACGGCTGGTTGTGATTCCAGTGCAGGAGCGAGGAGCTCCGAGTGTTACTGTGTTACTTCCAGCTTGAAAAAGAATAATGCATGGACCCACCCCAGGCAGCCCGGGCGGGTCCTGGCTGGGATCAAGGATGGGTGATCCCGGGGGAACAGCTCCTTCCCACCATCCCACCCTCCGGGAGAAAGCTTTCTCCAAAGTGAGCTGCGGGATGATGTCCCCAGGGAAGCTTCCTGTGAAAGCACCCCCAAATTGCCCAAAAATCCCGCATTTACACCCAAAATCCCGCATTTACACCCAAAATCCCGCATTCACACCCCAAACCCCGCATTTACACCCAAAATCAGGCATTTACACCCCAAATCCCACATGTACACCCAAAATCAGGCATTTACACCCCAAATCCCACATGTACACTCAAAATCCCGCATTTAAACCCAAAATCCCACATTTACAACCCAAATCCTGCATTTACACAGCTCAGCTGCCATTTCTCACACCTCGCTCCAGGCCTGACCTCGAGGGTCCTTTAACAACTCCTTGAGCTGCTGGATAACGACCATTCCCACACCAACAATGGGGTTTTAGGGATAACGATGGCACAGACCTTGGGAAAGGCATCCCCTGGGACGCCCAGGATCCTCCTTTTGGTGGAGGATCCCCCGGGATGGAGATCCCCGCTGACTCTGAGCTGCTGATCCTTTACCCTGTGCATGTACCTATAAAAAACCCTGGATTTTCCTGCTTCCCGGCAGCCTGGAACACCCTGTGTGCAACCCTGATGGAAGAGTGGGATCATTGCACCCCACCGGGGATGGCCCTGCTGGATTTTTCCCCCTTCTCACCAGGGTTTGCACCTCACCCTGATTGTCCCTGTCCCCTCCTCAGCGAGTTATGAAGTGACCCTGAACCACGGGAAGAATCCATGGGAGATCCCGATGGGAACATTCATGGATCCCTCGGTTATCACACCAGCAAATCAGCACCCTTTTCATTCCCCACCTGGAGGAAACAAGAGGTCAAAAGTCTTGGAGAAACCCTAAATCCACCCCATCCACCCCTCACTGGCTCCTTCACCACTTAAATCCCGAGTGGATTTTCCCACTCTTTGCCTCAGGGTGACCCAATTACTTCCCTGAGAGCTGAGATAACGCTGGGATCCCTCTGGCCCCCCGGGGAGTCTCCCACTTTTTAAAGATCCGGCTGGAAGAAGCTTGGAGAAGGATTTGGGGAATTGTTTCAGGGCTCCACGCTGAGGCTGACAATCCCTGGATGCCCTCCAGCCTTTCCCGGAGCAGCGGGAGCAGCGGGTTTGCGGCGGCCACAGCACCCTGCAGCACACCAAACCTCCCGCCTCCCTGTTTCCCCCCTGGATTTGGGATATCTGCGGAGCATCTCCACCTTTCCCACTCTGCCATTGTACAATTTCGCCGTTTCTGACACGGAAATAAATCCTCTGCTCCCTCTAAAGTTCTTTCCTATCTCCTCTGACCCTCCTGCTCGCTCACAGTCCATTAGGTGCTTTGATTTCTCCCAACTACTGCTACCTGTGTTTTTGAACACATTCCTTTTTTTTTTTTTTTTTCAGCCTTGCCCAATCCATTTATTTCTCTGTTTTCTCCCTCCTCCCCGCACCTGTGCGCTATGGAAAAATAAGGAAGAAAAGCCCAGTTTCAGCACACTTGGAGCATCACTGCTCACCACCGTGTCCTGCAGCAACGGGAAAGGGCCGGGATCGAATTAGATTTGCTCCTGCTCGAGGAAATCGGGAGTTTTCTTTCTGTTGATGTGTTTGTGATGTTCCCCTCGCAGCGCTTTGGGCTGGGCGATGAAGTCATCCCACAGCTCCGTTCTCTCCGGGGCCGCCTCGTTCCTCAAGACACAAAGTGTTCCCAAAATCTCCCCTTTTCCCTCCCCTGAGTCATCTCCCCGGAGTTCACAGACAGATGGCTCAGCCATTTCTCCTGTTCGCCGATAAAACCTCGAGCGTTCCAGGCGGATTTTACCCGTTCTGTGCCACTTCGGATCCCGTGCCCCTCACACCTTCGGGGCTTTTGCCCCAGGAGGGGTTTTAGCCCCGAGGGGACATCCAGCCGCTTCTGCTCGAGGCCGGACAGGGAATTGCGGGCCCTGCTCCACCTCAGTCCCCATTTAAACAGAAATTCCCCTCTCCAGCCCTGCCCTGCTCAGCTCTGTGCTCTTGTCCAAGAAATCCCCCAGCCTGAGGGCTACGGGACAATTCCCGCAGCACCGCAGCTCCTGCCCTGCGCTCAGGTGACCCCCGAGCCCCTTCGGACCCCCCATTTCCCTGCCGTGGGCTCAGGGATTTGGAAGGAGCCCGAGCCGCTGTGCCAGCAGCGTGGGGAGGTGCTGAAACACCCCCAGGGCAGTTGTCACCAATGAGGTGACATCTTCATGTCACCCCTCGTGTCCTGACGCCTCTCTGTTGATAAAAGTCCTTATCTGGGTCACCCCGTGCTCTCCCTCATCTGTTCTCCCCGCGGGCATCCCATGATGGAGATATAAATATAAAATATATAGAAAATATAATAAAATAAAAGAAATAAAATCCTTAATCAGCACGGATAACGGGAGCAGCTTCGCCAGGAGCTGCTCGAGGGCTCGCGGGGGCTGGAGAGGAAGGAGAGCTGAGCTTTGGGGTGGTTTTGCAGCATCTGCGGATCACCAAAGGCCACCCGAGCAGGAGCCCAGGGCAGGCAGAGCTCACGGGAGCTGCTCTGGGAGCGCCGGGAACCGGGAACCGGGGTTGGGAATGGGCAACAAACGTGCCCGTGCTGCCAGGGAATGAACAGATCCCGCTCCAGCTCCCTCACAAGAGGGATGGGATCCTCCAGGCATGATCCCTCTGCATCCAGGACGGGAGGAACGACAAGAGCAAGATTTCTGTTTCATTTTCCCGTTTCGTTTTGTCCCACGCAAGTTTCGTTTGATGTCGGATCCCTTTTCTAGCAGCAGACAGATTTCTCGGCAGCTTAGCTCCCAACAAACCACCTGAACATCCCATCGTGTCCATTGTCCCCGCAATCCCACAAAGTCCTGGCCGATGGGAGACCCGGAGGCGCTCCGAAGGTCTCAGGAATCCTGGGATGGAGCAGAGCACGCACTGGGGCTCCCAGACAGTCCCTTTGGATGGGAAAGCCACCAGTGTCCCCTCCAGGCCACTCGGGCACCGCACTTGTCACCCCCCGTCCCCCGCTGACCGCGCTTCACCAAGAAAAGTTGGAACTTTAGAGTTTTTTTTTTCCCCCGCGCCCTTTAAGCGAAGCAGCAGCTGCGAAAGAGGCACTTGGAAGCTGCTCGAGTCTGGTTAAAGCTGGTTATCCATCTCCATTTGCATGCTGATTATGCAAATTGCGCTCCGCATAACGTGGCTCTGATCTCCGATCGCTTTTAGGCTTTTCCTGCGGGCAAAGACCCCCGAGGAGGCAGCGAGCGGCTCTGCAGCCCCCGGCCACGCTCGGACAGCGGCGGGCACGGGAAAAGCCGGGAGCTCCCCTCTCCCGCGGGGCTCCGGGGGCTCTGCGGGGCTCAGCCTGGCTTTGTCCCCGCCCTGGGGTGGTTTCAGGGGCCAGAGGGAGCTGCAGGGCTGAGCTCTGCCCTCGGCGTTAAATCCTCGGATCAGGCTGGAGGTGAGGATGTGGCTGAGCCCTTCCAGTCCCCCACGGCCCTGCACGGAGAGTGGATCCAGCCCGAGCCTGGGAGAGCCCGGGAGAGCCTGGGAGAGCCTGGGAGAGCAGACCTCAGGCTCCAGAACCACTCAGAACTCTCCACCACCCCACAGAGATGCAGCAGATCTGAACCAGGAGTTTGTTTAACCTGACCCCCAGGGAATCCTCCAGATCCGCCCCTCTTCCCCCACAGCAGCAGGTCCAGACCCTCTCCTCCCCTGCTGGGACACCTCAGCTGCCTCTTGGATCATCTCCCGGACCCTCCAAACACCATCCCTGGGCTCCAGCACATCCCAGCCCCAAGGAACAGCCTCCCCCAGCATTTCCAGCAGCTCTGCCCACAGGCAGGACCTTGCAGCAGCCCCCCAGAGAATCTCCATTAACGAAATTATCCCCTAAAATCCATCCAGGAAAGTTTAAAAACCCAAACAAACCTCACCAAAAAAAACTTTGCAGATCTTTCCCACCCTGAAGGCCAGCAGCAGATTCACACCACCCAGGACCTCCCTGGGCTGCTGCCCGGACTTTTAAACTCGCCAAAATCTATTTATACTTCACTGAGAGCTCTTCTCCAACACCAGCGTCCAAAAAAACAACATTTGGAGGATGAGATGAGGCCTGGATTTATCCAAGGAAGAGGTGCCAGTGCTGAGTTTGCTGTTGGGTCACTCTGGGGGACACTGGTGACCCTCGTGGTCATCATGGGGTGATCAATCCAGGCACCTGCTGTCAGAGACAACCCCTGCATCTCCTACTCTGGCTTAAAACTCTGTCAGTTGTTTCCTCCTAAACCCCCAAACCTCCTTCACAGCTCCCAAAGCTGAGTTTAACTGTGTCCCTGCCTAATTTGTGCCCAGTTTTCCTCTCCTCCTTCCCTGACGTATTCCTCACCTCCTTTTCCCAAGGAATCCACCGGCTCATCAAACAGGTGCCCCACTCCCTACAGCAGCAGCAGCAGCACACACCTTTCCTGCCCCTTCCCTGCTTGGATTTACCCCCTGGGAGAAGCCCAGGAGCATCACAGGTACATCCCACAAGGAATCCAAGCGATTTCCCCTCCCTTCTCCCCCGGGGCGTGTTTGGCTGTGCTGTGACTCCTGCATTTCCAGCACTGGAGCCGGGTCAGGGCCCGAATTACTCGGCTGTGCCTGGGATGGATCTCCTGCCAGCCAGCCCACCCCGTGGGCAGCTCTCCCAGCTGGCAGCTCCTCTTTAGGCAGCTCCTTGTGGCTCTCTGCTCTGCCATTAATCCCTGTCCTCATTAAGGGTTTCCCACCAGGCACTGGAGCAGGTTCCTCACTGGAGTGCGGAGAGGAGAAGTCTCCAGCATTTCCTGCACCTCCCGGGCTGCATTCCGTGTCCTTTTCCCTTCAGCTCTGTGTTTTGGAGGACTCTTCCCCTCCAGATTTCTTCCATGAACTCTGGGGGCTGCACTGATGTGCTCCAGATCATTTGTGTTTCCATTTTGGAAAGCACAGAGGGAAACCTGGGAAGTGTGAAATCTGGATCCAGGGAATTCTCTGGGCTGTGGGAAGTCCAGGAGGCCACAGGGATTTAGGAGAGGACATCAGCCCCCTCCTGGTCTCCCAGGACCCTCACTCACCCCAGAAAATCCAAAATCCGCTGGAATGTTTGTTTCCCCTCTCTGCTTTTCCCTCTGTCTGCTCCGTCTGGCTGGAAATGAGAACAGCCCCATTCTCTTCACCAAAATGTTCCCCCAAATGAACATTTCCTGCCTGGTTCCAGCTCGTGTGAAGGATTCCTTCCTTTCATCTTGTTCCTCTATCTGGCTTCATTTTCCATTAAATGGGAATCCCTTTTAATTAAAGAGAGAGGGAAAAGCCCTTCAGTCCCATTCAGCTGGAAGCAAATTGCTGCTTTTCTCTTTGGAGAGGCCTCGAGATGCAGTTTAGGGTTGGATTCATGGAGTGAGCCAAAACCTCGGAGCAGCAGGATCAGCTCCACACCACAACTTGTCATTCCTGGCTCCTATTCCCCAAATTTTCAAACCTCCAATTCATTAAAAAANAAAAACATAAAATAAAAATTCCCATCTCTTGAAAATGCCGCATTTTGCCCAAAACTGGACAAAAAGCCCAGAAAATCATCTCCTTCTCTCCCTGG
The DNA here is from genome assembly GCA_013399225.1 of Rhipidura dahli. Lineage (NCBI taxonomy): Eukaryota > Metazoa > Chordata > Aves > Passeriformes > Rhipiduridae > Rhipidura > Rhipidura dahli. The sequence continues at coordinate 211,441 of VXAC01001695.1, forward strand.
AAGTCCCAGCTCAGGCTGGAGTTCTCCAAACGGATTATGGGATGGACAGAGATAACAGGGAGCTCCTGGAGCTGCAGGGAAGAGCCCAATTCCTCCTTCCCTGGCTGATTCCCGCTGCCTGGAGCGGGATTGGGATGCTGGGCTGGGAACCGGAGCTCCGGGCAGGGTCTGGGGGATCAGGGCTTTGCTTCCCCCAGAACCCTGGGCAAGCAGGCAAGGGAAAGGCAGTTCCACCCGGGAGCTGAAGCTGGGCAGAGCTCAGGCTGCAACAGCCCGAGGGAGAGCTGAACCCAACCCCTGGAACCCCCGGATCTGCCCCATGGAAAGGACTTTTCCATCCGGGATTTCTCTCCCGGGACGGAGCCGGAGCACTGACGTGTCAGAAGGGACTTTTATTGTGATCCATTAATGGAATCTCCTCCTCTTGGATTGCTCAGTTCCGTATGGAAACCCAACTTTTCCTTCAGCTCCTCATCCCCTAAAACCATTCCCAGCCTCTCCTTGTGACAGGATTTTGATGGATGGCTGCAGTTTCAGCTGTGATCGTGTCCCGATGCTCCGAAATTAGGGGCATGCTTTAAAAATATGAGCCCAGGCGCATTTATCTTCTTTTTCTTAATCTCCGCCTTGCCAGTTCTCCTTCTGTTTTTATTGTAGGGTCATTAGTGCTCGTTATCAGCCTGATAAATGGGGATGGCCCCGTTTATTTGCTGGTTTAGCAGCCCGAGGGATAGGGAAATAAAGCATCAGTACGGGGAAATGATCACTGGGGCTTTTACTTCCCATAATAAAGGACATTCTTAGTGAATTGCCTCGCCGGGGCATCGTTTTGTCCGGCCAGTCTCGGAGATGTGAAGAAAATCTGAGGATTCAGGAAAGAGTTCCAGGAGGAAAATCCTGTACAGCGCCAGAGCAAAGGGATTTGACCTGTTTGATGTCTCAGAGACATCAAGGGCTGTGAGTTAAAGTGACAAATACGTTCAGAGTGGGGCGAGAGATGAAAGGATTTATGGAATTTCAGAGCAACGGGACCAAACGAAGTCCCACCTGGAAATTTAGTCCGGATGTGGCAGTCGGGAGCTGCCAGCACAGGGATTTAATAAAGCTCAGACTAAAGGCTGATCCAGGGCTGGAGATTTGGGGAGATCCAGGGGTTCTGCAGCCCCTGGCAGGATTTTCAATGCGGAGCCAAGGTGGGAATTTGGGGCAGAGGGAATTCCCTCACTGCCAGCCCAGCAGCTCCGATCCATCCCTGTGCCCCTCTGGGAACACTGGGGAGGAGTTGTCTGCTGCCGGGGAAGAGGTGAATTAGCCCAACACAAATTGCTGGGATCGGGAGAAATAAATCTCCAGTTGTTGGGTCAGTTCTTCCCAGAATGGTACCAGATGCCCCGAAAGGCGGCTGGAATTCCAACTGCTCTGCTCCCTGCTGCGAGGGAATTTATTGGAGCGAATCCCAGGGGTGCTTCTTTGCCAGCAGAAGGGATGGAGGAGTTTCTGTCTCCGTGGGGAGTGAGGAGGAGCTGGCCACGGCCCTCAACCCCCCCAAATCGTGGAAGGGTTCTGAAGAACCTCAGAGACCCTCTTGGTCTGGGCAGGGCCACCTTTGAGGCTGCTCGAGGTCCCACTCAACTTCAGGGATGGGACATCCCAAATCGCAAATCCTCAGTCCCAAATCCCAGCAGACTCAAGCCCGGCCCTGAGGTCCCCACCTGAAATTCCTGTCTTTCCCCCGGCTCCTGCCTTTCCCCACGGAAAAGAAAGGCGGGAGAGGGACAAAACCGGTGCCGATTTTGGGGAGGGGACGGATCCGAGCCATGCGGACACCGGGCTGTCCCCGCTCAGCACCGGGGTGGCAGCGGCTGCCGACTGGGTGCTCTCCTCCTCTGGAAATGTGATGGATGATCCCAATTATATCCTTCCAGCCCTGATTTAATGTGATGTTTTATTAATAGCAACAGTCAGGGGAAAGCAAACAGCTCATTCCGAGCGCGCCGTTCCCTCTCTTGCTCTTCCACGTTCATCCCGAGTCCTTGATGCTCCGGGATCGGGGGGATCGGGAGGAGGAGGAGGAGGGTGGGGAGACACGAGTAGACAATTCCCACGAATTCCCACGAATGAGCACGGCAGTGGCTCATTAGCGCCCAATTAGCACGATTGGGACAATATTTCCTTCGCTCAGTTCTTCCCGGATTATTGGGAGGAAACGGCAAATTGCCGGTTTGTTTCCTGGGATATTAAAAATGCGTGTGGAAAGATGGGGAGAAATTATCCCCGCTTTTGCATTGCTGGGTTTAACGGCGATGGGAGGAACGGAATAAATCCATCGGGGCTGTCCTTGCTCGGGCTGGGCTTGGGATCTTTGCTCTGCGCAAAACTTTTCCGGAGCTGAACCTCCCCCCAGCCAAGCCCTGCTTCCCAAACCTTTAGGAAAAGCTTTTCCAACTGGAAGTGCATCCCCAGCTCTGCACAGGGAGCAGAGAATGGGATTTCCCTGGATAAAACATGATGAAGAGAAGAATAACACAGCAGTGAGCAAGGAATCCTGGCGTCCCAATAAACCCAACCTCCTTCCTCCTGCACTCCTTGGATCCTCCCTCCATCCTGACCCTGTCTGCTGTAGGATTGGGAATCCTGTTGGGATATCCACTCGTCTTCATTCCCATCTCCTCATCCTCTCTCTTGTTTTAATAGCAGTGCAAAGCCCCCCGGGCCGGCGGTGACAAACGGGATGGACACGAGCTTCCCTGCCTTTGTTATCCCAATTTTTTGCTCCTGCCTCGAGCACGGAATTCAAAGTTCTTTCCAATCAGAAGCGCTCCACATCGTGGGTAAATGATTTCTTTTCCCCTCAGAGAATCATTAATCACATCATCCTACATCTCTCCCTCTTTCCCGGTCTCTTCTGGCGAATTCCTGAAAGAAAGGAATTTTGGGGTGGGGGAGGAGGAGGGAGGGGAGGATGAACTGGAGCAGGTGTCACATTTATCTGATTCCCAGTGCAAATACGAACCACGAGGCTGGAACCAGACCCCGAACAGAACCTGCAAAGTGTTCTCCAAATAAAGCATCCTTGGCTCTCTTCTGTTTGTTTATCATTTCCAGCCGTCCTCTCAGTGCTCCTGCCAATCCTTCTGCTCCAGGAATGAGCTCATCCCAGCTGATTCCAGGGGGGAGGATCCTGCTGCTGCTGCCGTGGGACCCTGCAATGCCCCATCTGCACCCTCACCCCAAAGCATCCCTCACCCCAAAGCAGCCCAGGATCCCTTTCTAAAACAGCCCTGAAGGTGCCCAGAGCTGAACTTCAGCATCAAAACCTCTCCTCAGCGCTGCCTCTCCACCAGAGGGGAGGGGAGGCATCTCCAGATGCAAATCCTAAAATAAATCCTATTTGAGCTTTTTTTCTTCCCCTCGCGCTAATAGGATTTATTTTAGGATTTGGAGCTGCCTCGCTTTCCATGAGGCTGGGGTTGGGCTCTGCCCTTTTCAGTGGCTGCTGCTGGGGGCTCTGCCCTGCACCCCAAGCCCGTTCCATGAGCTTCCACCTCCGCTGATCCCACGGATTTTGGGTCACACCTGATAAAGGAGAAGATATTTGGGTTGGGAGATTAAGAGCAGGCTTAACCCCAAGGATGCTGGGACCCACAGGGGGCTGGTGGGATTGCCCAGCTCCTGGGGGATGCAGGGAATCCTCTGGATGTGGGAGTGAGCGTGGAAAATCCCATTAACCTGCAGCTGTGGGGAAATGAGGCTCATCCAGGATGTGGGTCTGGGCTTGGAAAACATCTGGGAATTCTGCTGGGATGAGCATCAGTGCCATTTCCTCATCAGAAACTCCAGCTGGACCCCAGAAAAAAAAAAAAGGAGAGGGAAGAACCAAGTTGTTTTTTGGATTGGAAATTGCAGATTTTAACAAAGAAAGGCTTTTATAAAAAAATTCCACTTTTACAGAAAGGATAAGGGAAAAAAATATTCAAAACACATTAAGAGGAAAAGAAAGCTGCAAAAACTCTTGCCTGAGTCAAAACATTTGACTCAGAACTGCAAATGGAAGCTGCTTTTGCTGCACCCTGGGGCACCACAGGGGAGGGAGAATCACATTTCCCTCGATGGATCCCATTCCCAGGCCAGGAATGTCTCTGTCCTGATCCACAGCTCCTTTATCCATGGCTCTGATCCCTCAGCAGGAACACTGGATCTGATTCAAGCCTCTTTCCCAAACCTTCTGTGGCTCCAGCACTGCTCCAAGGGCTCCCAGCTCCCCTTGGAGCCGTGGGGTGTCCCTGGGGACTCTGGAATGGGAGTGGCAGCATCCCAGCCCCCCCGCAGCACACGGGGGTCATCCCGAGCCTGCTCCATCCCTGGATACACCCTGAATGTATTTCGAGGAGCAGTTCCTGGAACACCGAGGTTGCAGAGCTGAGTTTGGGGTCAAAGTGTTCCTTTTCCCTCATTTTTCCCTAAGGAATGGCCAGGGCAGTGCCCTTTCCCACAGCACAGCAAACAGGGCCAGGAGGGAGGGAGGGAGGATCTGAGGAGGGCAAGAGGAAGGAGGTTGGGTTTACAGGGATATGAGGATTCACGGCTGCATTTATTTGGGATAACTCAGCCCCAGGAGGGACAACTCAGGGATCTCCTGCCCTGCTCATTCCTGGCCCTCTTCCTGCAGGATGGACCCAGGCCCAGCCCAAGGGCAGTGCCCACAGGATGGGCAGCGGGCCCTGGAGTGGCTGCCCAGGAGTAGGAGATCATTTCTCATGGCTGGAAATGCTTTTCCCATCTCCCTGGCACAGCCAGGGGAGAGCACATGAGCTCCCATGTCAATGATTCCATTGACCTGCAGGACACGGAGTGAAATTCCAGGGAACCTCACAGGGGAGCAAAGCAGAGCTCCCAGACAGGAGAGAAGTCCCAAAGAAAATGTTCCCTGCTGTGGGCACAGGTGGCAGATGAGGTGGCTGGGGTGGCAGGTGAGGTGGCAGAGGTGGCAGGTGATGTGGCAGAGGTGGCAGATGAGGTGGCAGAGGTGGCAGATGAGGTGGCAGAGGTGGCAGGTGAGGTGGCAGAGGTGGCAGAGGTGGCAGGGCACCGATGAGTGGGATGGGGAGCGTGGAGGAATCCGGGCACGGAGCAGCCCAGCATTCCCTGGCCAGGCTGGCGTGGCTGTGCTGGCACAGGGCTGGTGGCACAGGTGGCACAGAGCAGGCACAGCCCTGGCTGTGACAATGCCACTGCTTTACCAGGACACCTTGGGAATGAGCTCCTGGTGCTGGATGTGATTGCTGAGCCACCAAATCTCTCTCTGCACGGTGTGAAATATCCATAAATGCATCCCAAAGGAATGCTGCTGGGGGGTTTGGTTCCCATCGGGTGCAGCAGAGCAGGAGGCTGCTCCTGGACTCTCCCCCCTTCTCCACAATTCCCTGCATCCCAAAAAAACTCAGCTCCAAGAGAAAGAAAGCCAGAGGCAGTTTGGATGTGAGGGCAGGGCTGGCTCTGACCACACGGGATGGATTTGGGGCTTTGGCACAAGCCCTGCTCTCAGCCAGAGCTGGAACTCCAGGGGTCCATTTGGAAGGGCACCTCCCTGTGTGGGTCAGGGCAAGGAGCCGCTTGTGTTGCCCCAAAACTGGGAATTCCTGTGGGGTTTAAGGCTGGAAACACCCAGCTGCTGCAGGAGAGGGACAGCCAGGCCTGTGTGGCAGCCCTGGCACATCCACGGCAGCTCCAGGGCCGTTCCTGGGAGATTTCCCACCCCAGGACCTGCCCAGAGGGCTGGAGGAGGCTTTGGGGCAGCGGTTCCCAGCATGTGGTGAGAAAAACCCTTCCCTCAGAGAGCCAGCAGCTCCTCTCTGGAATTACAGCTGGAACTGGGAAGGGTGTGAATGCACCACCACGCAAGAATTATGAGGAAAATAAAGGTAGTTACAGTTGCTTCAAAACATTTTCGCAGCTAGAGCTCAGGGCTTTTAATCAACTCCCTTTTCTTTTTTGCTTTTCTGGGATTTTTTTCCCTCTTTTTTATTGCAGGTTCTCCTTTCTGCCAAACATTTGCAGAGAGGGAAAGAAACTGAAGCAAAGAGAGAGAGAGAGAGAAACAGTTTTAGCTGCCAATCTGTTGCTTTGCAAAGCCATGAAAAGCACCCTGAGAGAGACGAGCATGTATTATAGAAAAGGAAAAGGAGTTCATGCATCCTCTGCGCTGGAGTCTTTTAAGGTCCCTTCACTCCTGAGACCTCCTGTGTTCCCAACATGCTCTGAGATGTGAAAGGAGGAGGTTTCAGCCCACACCAGACTCATCCAGGCTCCCTGAGGAGATGTCTCAGCCATCCCCTCTCTCCTGGGAGGTCATTCTGGTGGATGGAGGCCCTGCTGTCCCATGGGGCTCCCCCCAGGAGCTCTGCTGCGATGCCACGATTGCTCCCAGGGCTGCTAAAGCTTGGCAAAACCTTGGTTTTGAGTTAAATATTCCAGGCAGGGAGCCTGGGAGAGCCGTGGCTGCGTCCCCCTGTTAGTAAAATCCCTGCTCCTCCACATTCACCTCCCTTCTCTCTCTTGTGAAGGTGGGTTTAGAGCTTTTCCAGGCTGGAATTCTGCATTTCTCCTCCCACCCAACGCAGGGAGAGCTCCAGAGCCCCAGGACACTCAGAGAGGGAAAACCAAGCTGGGAAAAGAGTTGTGGTAAAGGGATGGGGGAGAGAAATTTGGGAAGGCTGGGAAGATTAAGCACAGCCTGGACTCAGTTTTGCTTGGTCAGAAAGTCAGGCCTGAGCCTGAGGGTGTGGGGGTCCCCTCCCTAAGGCCATGGGAGCAGAGAAGAAAAGATATAATCATATTTAATCTATAATAGATATAAAATATAAAAATATCTATTTATATGATAAAAACAATCAATATATTAATATATAATAATATATAATCTATTATATATATTCATTATACAAGTATTTATCTATATCTATTTATATGATAAAACCCGATATATTAATATATATTACTGTATAATCTATAATATAGAGTATATAAATAGATATTTATATATTTTACATCATTAATATATTGCATATAATAGAT
>VXAC01001695.1:221100-402899 GCA_013399225.1 Rhipidura dahli
TTGTGTTGGTTTTTTTTTTTGTTTTTTTTTTTTTTTTTTTTTTTTTTATTTTTTTTTTTTTTTTTTTTTTTGGACACAATGTCAACATTTCTCAAGTGGGGGAAAAAAAACCAACATAATTTGAGTGGTGTTTTTTTTAACAACAACAAAAAAAAAGACCAATTTTCTGCCAGCAGCAGCCATGGAAATGTTTCAACCAGAGCACTGATGAAGTACAGAACATATGCCTTGGGAGCCAGGATCTGACCTCTCCTGTTGGATCGCTTCCCTGGGGAATTGAGGCTGTAAAAATCACACTTTCTCCGTGCCTCTTTATCACCTTTCCACCAGCAAACCTGGCCGTACCTGGGCACATCTCAAGCACAGATGGGCTGAGATTCTGCAGGTGATTGGGTTCTCCAAAATCGGTGATATTCGGATTTCTAGCAGCACAAGGGGAGGAAGGTGGCAGAGGTTCGGCTTTTATCAGATACAAATTAATTTCAAATGTACAAAACTTCTTCAGATTTCCCATCTGGCAGGAGATTGGAGTTTGCACCTTTCTGGCCTGCACATCAGTGATGGATTGGAGCAGAAGTGACCCTTTTCTCCTGCCTCATCCCACGTGCCCTCCTTGTCACATCTGTGGAGTCACCCTGCGCCTCTGCCAGGCCAGCCTCGAAAACTCCACAAAATGAGGATGAAGCAGGGGATTGATCTCCATCCCAGGGCCAGAATTCAGCTCTCTGCTGGGTTTTCAGTTGGGTTTTTCCTCCTGTGAGACCCTGGAGCTGTGTTTTCCCACAGGGAATGCTGCTGTTCCCACTGTTTTCACCACAAACAGGCTGTGGCCCCAGGGCCCTGTGCCCCCACCCCTGTGCTGGGGCCAGCTGTTATTATTTCTCTTTATTTATGTCCTGCTCTTCCCTGAGAGCCTTTTCTGAACTCTCCCCGCTATCTCCGGCAGCTCCCGGTAATTCTGGAAGACAAAGTGCTTGTCCTCTCCACGAGGGTTTTTTATTTTTAATAAAACTCTCTGGTGCTTCTCCTGAGGGACTTGTTGGAGTGGTGAAAGCCAAAGATGAAACGCTGGAGCTGCTGTTGCCTGGAGAGAGAGGCTGTGCTTCCTCCTGGAACATCTGGAAAGGGCAGGGATGGGATTAAGGGGTCCAAGTTCCCCTGGATGCTGGAGGTGCTGGCAGCCAGAACCTTTCCAGCTCTTCCCAAATGGTTTCCAACGGGACAAAGGAAAATCTGAAAGGGAGCACAGCAGGAAAAGCAAAGCCTATTTTCCTTCTCTGTCCTGAAGGACTTGGGGCCTTCCTGGGGCTTCATGAAGATGTTTGGCATCCTCAGAGGGACCAGCTGATGGTGCAGAGCCATAAAGGGAATTTCCACATCAAACCAGAGGCAAATTCCCTGAGGCAGCACCCCCTGTGCCGTGGGACAGCTCCGGCTGCAGGAGATGCCCAGCAGCACCTCAGCTCCTGGTTATTAATCACAGCTAATGAGCTGGGCTAACGAGGCTGTGCTCCTGCTGGTCCTGGGGTGAGCACTGTGTTGGAGGAGGGAGATGCTCCCAGACCAGGGGCTCCCTCCCAGGCCATTCTGACAGGGGAAGAAAAAAAATGCGTTTCATCCTCATAAATCCTTGGCAGCAAATGTCGACTGGATGCCAACAGGAAAAACACACTAATAAATAAAAGGCAGTGCTGTTTTTCTTTCAGATGGTTTGGATTGTCAGTGTTTTGTGGACTGGAAATTGAGTTTTTATTATTTTTTATTTTTTTTTTTTTAGCTCTCTTCTGCTACTGGGAATAAGCAAATACCTTAAGTTAAACACCTTCCTTCCAGCATCCTGGAGCGCACCCCATGGGCAGCAGGTGGATGTGGTTTGGGCACAAAAATCCTATTCCCCGGTGCCCAGGATGGTGTGGGGACATGTCCCTGTGGCCACTGAGGGCACATCAGCTGTCCCCAAACACCTCATCCTTGGGGATGAGGCCTTATAATGATAAACAAATCCCATTTTCTGTGAATAACGCTACTTACAGACACAGCCTTAAACCCAGCCCCAGCTTTCCACCGAAGGAAAAAATATGGATAAGAATTTTAATCTGCATTTTACACAGGCCCAGCCCTGAACCTCTGACCCTGCTGGGACTTCCCGTCCTGCTCTGAACAAGTTCCTGCTCAGCCCAGGAGCCAGTGCAGAGCCTGGCCAGAGAAGTGGCTTCCTTGGCACCCAGATCTCTCGGCTGATTATTATTCTGGTCATTCACCCTCTTTCTCTCTCAATCTTGAGGAAGGAGCAGTGATTTTGTGAGTTGAAATTTGGATGTATTCCCAGCTCCATTTTTTCTTCTCCCCCTCCTGTTAATTAAAACTAATAAATCTGCTCAGCAGAGTTTGCAGAGCAGGGGTACAAGGTACAGTTATCTTGACACGGCAAGGCCACCTCGCTCCTTCCCCCTGCTCCCTCCCCAGCCTTTTATTTATTTCATTTATTCACCTATTTATTCCCTTCTTGAGCCCGTTCCAGATCAGAATTTCTCATCCAGGCTACGTGCAGGCTCTTTGCTTGGGTTTTTTTTTTTCCCAGGGAAGCATTCCCACAGGAGCCTCAAATAATCAACAATTGCCGTGGCGTGCATCCCTGGAAATAATTACAGACAATCCCGAGCGACCTGGGAACAAAGGGATCCGTGTTCCTGGGACCTCCTCTGTCTGCTGCCTCACCACGGGAGGTGGAACCGCGGGGTTTGGGCTGCAGGGGGTCACTGCAGCCCTTTGGATTGATTTGAGGGACGCAGCAGGAAAAATATTTTAAAAAAGGGATGATTCCCCAAGATTTGGGTGTTCTAAGCCCTTCGGGAGATTGCACAACAGCCCTGGGAATCCATCAATCCAGAGAGCCTCTGGAATGAAGGGGATCCAATAAAAATCCTGCCTGTCCCCTGTGTCCTTCTCCTCCAGTGGCCTCTGGAGCAAGTGGCCGGTCCGGGATGGGACAGGCAGGGTTTTTATGGAGCTGCTGCCCATCCCCAGGTGCTGTTTGCCTGCAGGGAGCGGCTGGTGCTTCCCAAGGGTGCCCCAAGGGTGCCCCAGAGCCCCTGGCTGAGTTTCAGGCCTGGAGAAGTTTGTGGGGAACGGCTTTGCCCTGAAGTCCTGCGGTCTCCTCCTCCTCCTCCTCCTCGGGAGGAAGGCAGTGCCGGTAGCCATAGCAACCGGAGCTCCTTCTCTGCTCCAAACTTCACCCAGCCGGGACTCCGCGGGAGAAGCGGGAAGGGTACGGGGAGGGGGAGGAATGCAAAGACCTGCAGTCCCTGGAGCCCCTCCCGATCCATGGGATGGGCACCCCAGACCCCGGGATGGGTGCGGGATAACGGGGCACGTCGCGGGCAGCAGGGACGGTGCTAAAGCGGGGACGGGAGAGGTGCGGGACAGAGGAACGAAGCTGCTGAGCCATCTCCGGCACCCGCTGAGCCTCCCGGCGGGCTCAGGACAGGCTGTTCCAGTGTCCCGCGGAGGGTACCAGCGTTAATTGGTGATTTAAGGACCCTCCACGGCACACGCAGCGCTCGCGGTGCCCCGGGAAGCGGCTGTGCCACTGCTGGGGATGCCAAGCACGTCCTGGCCGGGCTCTTCCCTCCCCGGGCACCTCGGCACAGCGGGCAGGGCTGTGGGGCACCCCTGGGACCGTGCTGGGACCGTGGGGACAGCAGAGCTGGGAGGGCACAGTGACAGCCTAAAAGGGTCGGGAACGTGCAGAGCTCCACCTTCACCTGGCCCCAAAACAACCCAGAGAAACGGGAGTCCAGGGATGGGCCGGGACATCCAGGGCTTTTCCCTGCTGGATCATCTCTGCACTTCCCATCCCCTGTTCTGAGCAGCTCTGGGGTTTCCTGCTCCATCTTCATCCTTCTCCATCCTTCTCCATCTTCATCCTGCTCCACCTTCATCCTGCCCCACCTTCATCCTGCCCCACCTTCATCCCTCACCTCTTAGGAACAAAAATCCTCGTCCCCACCTCTTTGTGTCCCTGACTGCTGCTCAGACAGCCCCACAGACCCTTCCCCTGCATGGGGTGAGTTCCCTTTTCCTGCTTTACAGATGGGGGGATGTGGACAGGGAGCAAAGGACCGGCTCAGAGTCATCCATCGATCACCAGTGGTGGATGCAGGAATTGACCCTGGACCCTGAATCTCACTTTTCTATCCCAGCTAGGCTGCACTGCTGGGAGGTTTCTCCTCTCAAAGAATTAAATTTTTTTCCATTCCAAATGGCTGCTCAGCCAAAATTAAAGTGAAAAAAGATGGAAACTTTACCTTATTGACAAAATGTCACCATTTAGTTCAAAGGACCCCCCCCTGCCTCCATTCCCCACTGAATATCCCCAATCCCCTAAAAGCACTTGGGTGCTGATTTTTGAAAGTTGATGGTTGTTTTTTGGGAATAATTCCTTTTTTTTTTAGGGAAAGCTGTTTACCCAGAGCACCACCACCGCTCTCCCCACTGAAGCAGCAGCTGCTGTGGGAGGCAGCTGCAGTGGCAAACAGGCTCCTGTTCCATCCATCACCTGGGCACGGGCAGAGCTCCTGCACCCAAAGGACAATGTTTGCATAAAAGGAGCTGAGCCACAAATCAATTCCCACTGGAAGGCGGGAGAAGGTTTGACCCGGAGCAGAGCTTTCCTGGGATGATCTCCTGGTGGGATCAGGGGGTGAGAAACAGGTGAGTGAGTTCACACAGCACATGATGCCTCTGACATCCACTGGAACCAAGCAGAAAGGTCTCATTTCACACTTCTGTTCCGTGCCAGAGGGCGCTGGGCATCTGGGGCTCTTCCCAACGATCCGTGCTGGATGGAAAGAGCCCCAACGAGCGTTCCCTATTGAATTCCCATAATCTTCCCCGTGCCTGTTGCATTTAAAGGCAGCTCTCAGCCACTGTGTGTGGAACAAGAACACCTCTGCTCGATACCCATCCAGTCCTGCCTGCTGCGGATTCCGATTGCTGGTGATGCAGATGGAGTTGCCTGCAAATCCAGAGTTTCCTGGCCCAGGGAAATCCTGCAGGGAAATAACTGCAGCTCTGGTTGAGCCAACGCCTGGCAGGGTGAGCGTGGTGCTCCTGATCACTGAGAAACAAAATGACAAAAATCTGGGGTAGGGGGGGTTTTGAGTCTTTTCCCCTTCCAAAAACCCCTCAATTTTTGGCCCCACTATTAATAATCATTCCAAAGCAAACTGATCACAAGTAGCAAGAAACATTTTGCTCTTTCAAAGCATTTTACTCCAACAATTGCAGTCATGCTATTAAAGCACTTGGGTTTGATTTTTTTGTTCTCAAGCAAAAATTGATTTACATTTTGAAACAGCTGAAAAAGCCAGTTTGAATTTGCAAAAAAAAAAAAAAAAGAAGTTAAAATCCCATTTGGAAATGTCAGCGTGGCTGAAAAGGGAAGGCTATGCCAGATGATGCTGAGATGGCTAAAGCCTCTTTCAGTTGAGTCTTTACTAAACAGATCAGCCGTGAGTTGGTGTCCGACACGATTAACACTGAGGAGGAGCAGGCTGGGAAGGGACAGGGGAGTTGGGAGCACTCTCAGGCATTTCCCAGCTCCACCCCCAGGCAGGCTGAGAGCCTCTGGGCACGATTTTGGAGCCAACACGGTGATATTTGAAAAGATGACTGTGCAAAAAAAAATGTGGAAAAAGGGCAGAGGCAACACCTGCCTTTGGGAGAGGGGAGGGAGGAGCAGGAGTTTGCCTCAAACAAGGCAAGCACCTGGAAGAACAGAGGAAAATCAGGCCCAGGCAGCAGGAATTTGTAAAGACCAAATTGGGTCAACCCAATCTAAATCCCCGCAGTGACAGGGTGGCAGGGACAGTGCAGGGGGAGGACGCAGGAGATGTCATCTGTCATCTGTCTGCACTTCAGGGAGGCTCTCCAGGCTGTCCCCTCCCTGACATTCTCCTCAGCACAGCTTTATGTGGCAATTTGGCCGTACCCAGAGAGGGATTATCAATGGCTCCCTGTCGGGAAGGAGGGCTGGGTCTAGCAGGAGTCTCTCTTCCTCTGCTGGGATTCAATATTCCAATTAACCTCCCCAGTGATGGAAGAGAGGAGACGTTTATTGGATCTGCAGAGGGCTCGCCCCAGCTAAGGCCAGCGGCACTTGGGAGGACACAAACCCAAAATCAGAGCTGAGAGCCAGCGGTGGGAAATGGGAGCGAGGGCCTGAGACATCCTACAAAGCTGGTGAAATTCAGGCAGGGCCAGAGCACAGCTCGACACAAACACCAGATGGGCCTCAACGGGCTGGGAAAAAGATCCAGGGCGGGATTGGATGAGAAGTGGAACAGACTGTGGCAATAAAAGGCAAAGGGTTGCTGTGTTATCTCAAAAACAGCTCAGAAAGGACCTGCTCCGGACAGGGAGTGAAACACAGGAACCCTCTGGGGCTCTCTGTCCTCCTTTCTGCTCAGTGGGTTGGGTCCAACAAAGGCAACTTTGGCTGCCACCAGCATTGATTTAAACACCCAGCTGCTTCCACCAGGAAGTTTCCAATCCCCTTTCTCCTCTCTGCAGAGCCTGATTTCCATTCCGTGTCCAACACTGCCTCCCTGGCTCTTTTGATCTTTCCTGTGGAGCCAGGGATTAAGATCATTTCCAGGGCATTTTCAGGAAAATCAGTAAATTGTGTTCACCAGAGCCTCTGGAGTGACCTTTTCCTTCGGGGAGATTCAGAGAGTGATGGGACCAGTCCGGTGGGCTGAGAGCAGGGAGCTGCCAGGAGAAGGGAGATTCAGGGGCTCTCAGCTCCCGGTGACAGCTCCATCCCTCAGCAGCTCTGCTGGAAACACGTGCTGAGCAAGAACCCAAAAAAAAAAAAGGAGAGGGCTGTTGCTAATAGATTGTGCTGCTTGTTGCTGCTGTGCTGAGAATGTCCTGCTAATTTTTTGTTTTCACCCAATTTTCCACTTGAAATGTGAGAGCGGAAAGGGAGCCGTGAGCTGCATCGGCGAGGAGAGGCAGAGCTGCTGGAGGGGAGTTGGGAATTCCTGGGATTCCCACCCGGATCTACGTCCCAGAGAGCTTTGGGAAGGCGGGGATGGCGCTGGGAATCAGCAGAGTGGCGCTGAGGGAAATATTTCAGTATTTCCAATATTATCCAATATTTCCAAATATATCTCAATATTCTTGCAAATATTGAGAACCAGCAAATAAACGACAAAATCAGACTGATCCAAGCAACACAGCACAGGCCTTGGAAATAAGGAATGGTGCTGCCAGTCCTGGGAGACAGGAGTTCTTTGGGGAGGGGAAGAGGGATGAGATCCGAGCAGGAGCTGCTGTTCCTACTGGGCTGCTGACTGAGCTGCAAGGTCGTGCTGACAAAGGCAATTTGTTTCCTGCACAAGCCAAACTTTTTGTTTCCCCTTTCTGGAGTTGTATTTTACACGAAGCCTCTGTCCTCAAGAGCCTCATCAGAGTGGGCCACCACTCCCAGCGCCCAGTCAGGGGGTTTAGAGGTTGCTGTGGTCCTACATCTGTGTAGGGCAGGAACGAGACAGCAAACGGGGGACTGGGAAGTGTTTGGACGCTGGGAAGGAATGCAGATCCCAAGGGCTGCAGGAGCATTGCTGCACAGCTCCTGGTGGGTTGTTGAGTCCCTGCCATTGTCCATTGTCTAAATTGTTCAGGGAACAGCAGCAGGGGCAGCTCCTGTGTTTGGGGGATGCTCCTGCTGGCCCAGCCTTGCACCTGCAGCACCTTCACCCAGCAGCACCCAGCCACCCCAGCCAGCCCTGGAGCACAGCAAGGATGGATTTTGGGGTGCACTGGGCCCCCCGTGTTGGTCAGTGCCACAAAAGAAACACAGCAAGGTCTTGACAGCAAAACACCCACGGGGAACCTGAAGTCCAGAGGTGCCAGAGCTGGGTTCGGAGGGTGGGAGCTGTTAACGGGAATCCTCTCTGGGAATTGCCAAAAAGTACCCAGGTTCCAAAGCTGGGAAGTCAGGGGGAGCTGGGTGGGTGTGCTCAGGGATTCGGGTGAGTCTGAACAGGGATTTGAGGGAATGTGCACGGGGATCTGAGTGTGAGCAGGGATTTGAATGTGCTCAGGGATCCAGGAGAGTCTGAACAGGGATCTGGGTGAGTGTGCACAGGGATCCGGGTGTGCTCAGGGATTTGGGAGGCTGTGCCCAGGATCCCAGAGCGCTCCCCAGCTGCTGCTGGAGCAGAAGCCAGCGAGAGGCAGAGAGCTCTTTTAGAGATGCAAACACACAGCCCCTCTCCACAATCAGCACGGATGGAAATATTGATGCCTGCATTAAAAGTAAATATATTTTTAATTAAATAATTTTCCCCTTCTCCATTCAAGGGGCGGGAAAGCACTCACAGAATTAAACTGCTGCTTCAACTTCTCTCTCTCTCTCTCTCTGTCTCCTCTGACACATGCCAGGACTAAGATTTCCCCCTCTGCCTTCCCACCCATGCAGCTTTTGGCTCTTTAACCCCTTCTTGGCAGCGCTGAAAACACCGAGGCTGGAGCAGAGCAGCGGATTCCCTTCCCTTTCTCCCTCCTCCTCCCCTCAATCCCGGCTCGGGCCCAGCTCTGAAGGGCTCATTAATCAAAAGGCAATTAATTCCCCATCACGGGGGCAAATAACGCGCAGACGTTCAATAGCTGCCTTTTGCCACGCTCCAGTGTTTGTCTGATTCCTGCAAAGAGAAATAAAAAGGAGGCAGAGCAAGAGGAACAGCGAATGATTAAACGCTTCATTAACACCCCGCAGAGGCGGGGAGGCCACTGGCTGATTTATCTCGGGTGCCAAAGAGGCGAAAAGAGTTCAGAGGTGCGGAGATTTCGGAGATTTCGGGGTGCAAATGAGGCCCCCTTGTCCGGGAAGGTCAAGCGAATATGAAACGTTTACAAAATAGGATGGTTTCGCCCCAAAATGGGGTGAAAAATCATGTTTTTCTTCTTCCCCCCCTCGGCTTTGGGACAGGACCTGCTCACTCTGTCTCCATGTGGCCCTAAAATGAGGTCCCTGCGCCTGTCCCCCGTTTCTCATCCCACCAACAACCCACTACCCCGAAAATATAATTAATGGATGCGTTCCTGACGCGGGAAATTTGAAAAAAAAAAAAAAAGTGGAAAAGAAGCTGCTGCTCCTTTAAATTGTGTTGGTGAGGAGTCAAGAAATGAGGGAGAGTTTTGATACACACAACAACAGGTTCGCTCAACCCTGGTGCCCCAATTAATTACTGGGTGATTGTTGCCCATGGAAAAAATAAGAGTAAACTATTATATTAGTTATTTAATCAGTGAACTCACCAAAAAAAACCCACAAGGCCCATGATTCAAATGCTCCACTGGTATCATTAATCATAGTTTGGAGCAGAAAATAATTTTATATTATTAAAGCAATTACCATAGAATCATTGACGGTAGCAAAAATTCATTAATCTTGATTCATTACTCAATCAGAGCGCATTATTTTAGCCTGTTCCATCTCTCCTGCCCATTCCCAGTGATGCCAAAAAGAAGGGGAAACAGCGACAAAAGGAACTTTTTATGCTGCTGACGTGTCAGGCTTGGCACAAAGTACTTTTAACTACAATTAATGCAAAGGCATCGCAGGGACAGCACAAACCTCGTCCCCTCCAAAGCATTAATTGCTGCTTCTCTCCACCTCAGGCTGCAATTCCCAAGGGATCGGCGCTCCCAGCGTGGAGCAGGAGTTTATTTTTTCCCCTTTTCTTTAGTCTTTCAACCGATTTTGTGCGCAGGAAGCAGCAAAAGCGGGAGAGCAAAGCCGGCGCTGCCCATCACACCTGAGCAGCCTCAGGGCTGGGGGGTCCCGCAGCCCGAACTGAGCTTCCCCCCAAGAAAAATCAGAGCTGTGGAGGCAGCTGAGCTCTGCCTATCTGGGTCAGGCTCTTATCTGCTGGTGAGCACAAAGAAATTGGCCCGGCTCTTTTTATTTTATCTTCTGAGATGAGCGAGACGGCAGCGCTCGTTACGAGCGCTATTTGACTTTAATGGGCGACGAGGTTACCGAAGATCTTTTGATTTGATAGCCGGGAGTTTGATCTTGATGGGGTTTGGGTTTTTTTTTTTTTCTTCTTCTTCTAGGGGAGAAAAAAAGGGGAAAAAAGGGAAAAAAGGGGGGAAAAAAAGAGGAAGAAAAAGCAAGTTTCTCCCTGGAGACAGCTCCTTAGCACATCATTTACGAACGGGGAGCCCGAGCCCCGTTTCGGTTGCTGAACAAGGTTTTCCACGAGTCCCTTTTCCCCAGGGAAACACAAATTTGTCTTCAAAACATCCCTGCAAAGTAGGCCAGGCCTGGTAACGCTGCTTTGCTGTGAGAGCCTCAGCAGTTTGCCCAAGGTGCTTGAGGGGGTGTGATGGATCCTGGAATGGAGAGCTGAGCCCTTCCTTGGGATGCTCTGGGCTCAGGTTGTCCCTGAGATAAGGGGCAGTTAAATGTCCCCTGGAGCCAGGGGGTCAGGGCTGGCTGGATTTGGGCACTGGCTGTGCCATGGAGAGTGCCAGGAGGGATTTGGGCACTGGCTGTGCCATGGAGAGCACCAGGAGGGATTTGGGCACTGGCTGTGCCATGGAGAGTGCCAGGAGGGATTTGGGCACTGGCTGTGCCATGAAAAGCACCAGGAGGGATTTGGGCACTGGCTGTGCCATGGAGAGCACCAGGAGGGATTTGGGCACTGGCTGTGCCATGGAGAGCACCAGGATGGTGCTGGGCCTCCCTTCCCTGCCTTGGAGCAGCTCCTTGTGCCAGGTGGTCGCTGTGGAGGACAGAGGGACACCTCTCTCCAACTCCTCTTCCAAATCTTTGTGCTGTAATTCTCCTTTTACCCTTTTTCCCCCCAGAACTGCAGCTCCTGCTCCCTTGCCAGGTCACTCCAGGGTTGCATCGCTGGGATATGAACTGGGAGCAAGGGATTTATCTACTCCCAGCTTTTCCATCCTCCCCACTGCTGCTCTTTCCCAGCAACGCCCAGGAAACTCAAGCAGTTCTCCCCAGGATTTGCCGGCACACAAATTCCCACGGAAGGACCAACTCCCATCATCACCCTGGCGATTCGGATTTGAGGAGGCAGGAGCAGCTCTGCTGAAGGCAAGAGGCAGCCCAGGAGCTACTAAGGAAAAAGAGCAGCACTGTTTTTCCTTGGAGCCTGTAACAGGTTGTCACGGGGAAGGCGTGTGGGCTTTCCCGCGAAGGGAGCAGCGCTGCTGACCCCTGGAGAGCGTTTGCTCAGAGCCGGCTGCTGCTTTCAGCACATCCCTGGGCTCTGGGGATCTGCAGCCTGGTGCTGTCACTGCCCCAAGGGGAGAGACTGCTCAGCCCTGTCCCCCCTCCTGCTGCAAACCCCGCCAGAGTGGCACCTCCACGCCTCAAACCCCAAATGTGCCATCCTGTAGAGGAATACGCATTCCAAGGGGGAACAGCTCTAACTAACCTGGGATGATCGAGATCAGAGCTAAGGAAGGCATTTTTTTTTTTAAATGAGGTTGCCCACAGAGGTGGTGGGTGCTCCATCCCTGAAAACATTCGAGGCCACGTTGGATGGGGCTCTGAGCAGCTGATTTTGGTGAAGATGCCCCTGCTCAGCACTGCAGGGTTGGACTCGAGCACCTTTAAAGATCCCATCCATCCCAAACATTCTGTGTTTCTCTGATGCTCGGGAGCTTGGCCTTGCACAAAAGTCACGGAGTCCCTGAGATCATGTGTCAAAAGCAGCTGGAATTAGCCCCAAATCGAGTCTCTCAGGAAATTCCTGAAGCCACCTGAGCTGGAGCACCACGGCCACACCTGAGTGACAGCACCTGTAGCTGTGCCTGTGCTTTGCTCGCTGGATAAACACAGCATCAGCAGCTCGTGTTTCCTTCCCGGTTTTTGGCAATGATCCATCCAATAATTTCAGGCATTCAACCACTCATTCCTTCATTTTCCGGGAAAAATGCAGGAGATAAAGATTTACACCCGGCCTCCATCCAGAGCTTGGAGACACCGAGGTGGCATGTGAGGTTTAAAGCTGGGACCACGCCAATTAGCCACACCAATTAATTAGCCACACCAATTAATTAGCCACACCAATTAGCAGCAGGTGATGACTGAATGCAGGCAAACCACGATGCCCAGCAATCCCAAAATCAGCTGTGGGAGGAGGACATGGAGCCATCCTGTCCAGGCAAACCACCTCACTCCCAATGCTGCGTGTCTGTGTCCAGAAAAGCAGAAATTTCCCAAATATCTGCTCAGAAGTGGAGCCTTCCCCAGGACGGGGGCACCTCAGGAGGGGACAGGGACTCTCCCAGCTGCATGGATGTTCTGAGCTGCCTGCACTCCCTTCTCCCACCCCTTCCTCAGGCTGCTGCACGCTGGAAGCGGCTTAAAGAGATTTTGATAGCATTGCTGGGAGAAAATGAACCCGTTAATGCTGCTCTTTGCTGCGCAGAGGATTCACGCCCAGAACGCTTCCTCGCAGCTTGGAGCTGTGAGAATGAATTAGCCCTTCCACTGCTGAGCTATTTGCATCGCCGAGAGGTCAGCGAGGAGCAGCCGAGTGATTATTTGGGGGTAAGGCCCTGGCCCAGCCTTGAGGAGATGTGGGTTTAATTCTCATTTTTAATTCTCTGTTGCCAGCCACCTCCTGCGCCCTGGGGAAACGTCGGTGCAGGGGCACCGCGAGGGCTGTGGGCACCCCTGTGGATAACCCACTGCCCCCAGGCTGCTAATGGGGGCTCGGGGTTTGTTCTGGCAGTGCCGGGTCCCTCAGTCACCCTCAGATTGCTCAGTTTGCTCCCAGCAATTGAACCATGAATCAGGGGAGATGCAGGGAACCGAACCAGGCACTCGCTCCTGGCTGATCCCGGCCAGTCCTGAAGCCAGCCCTGCTCCCCTTAGGAAGGGCCGCGCTTCGTCCGCCTCCCGGGGTGGGAGTTAATTGCAGGCAGCGTTTCAATGGGAGAGAGGCCAAAATGGTAATTATCCCTCTGGGGCTGCTTCTGAGCGTGCTGAGCAAGTGCTTTCCTGGCAGGGCACTGGTTTGGGCTGCAGGGATGGGATCTGCCTGGAAAAGGGGATTCGTTGTGGTTTGGATCCATTAAAGGTCACGAAGATTCTTACCCAGCCCTTCCATCCCCAGGCTGGGCTCCCATGGCTTCTCCAAGGCAGGAGTTGGGATCTGTTTCCAATGGGACAAGAGTCCAGGATAGATATTCCCGAATCCGGACTGAGTATCCAAAGGCAGCTCCTCCAGGCTGGGCACGATGAAATGCAGGGCTTGCCTGGCTCTGGCTTTCCCCACTGGCTGAAAAACAAACCCTTCTCACTCACACCATTCATTCCCTTCTCCGCTTCCCGTGTTCCTAATTATCCAAAGGAGATTGATAAACCCACCACTGCTGCTCTGGTTACAGGTCACTTCCCACCCCAGCGAGGAGAGCAGGGATCGATAGCCATAAACAGTGGCTGGGAATCAAATTCCCTGAGCAGAACTTGAAGGGAGGAGGAGGAGGAGGAGGAGGAGGTTTCATTCTACCAGTGCCTGGCTGGCTTTGCCCTGGAGGAGCAGGATATGGAGCTGAGGGGAGGCAGGAGAAACCCAATCCCAGGATTCAGCCAGGCTCTTATATTTGGGACAAGGCTGGAGAAGCTCATAGGGAATGAGGAATGTTGAGGACTCTGGGAGTCTTCTGGAGGCAGCTTCACACCACGAGTAGCTGCAGGCAGGATTTTAACACTGCCTGTGCAATCCACAGCGAGAGCTCTGTGTGATGGAAACGGGGCTGGTGGCAGCCCAGAAGGAACAGGTGGGAGGAAGACAAAAAGGAATAAATTGACTTTGTTTTGAAAGCGAAAAAAGGGTTGGCCCTCAGGGCTGACTCTGGGATGGGCCACAGGTTTGGGATGCAGAGAGAAGGAGGATCTTTGCCCTTGCAGGGGTTTGGGATGGTGGAGTCGGAGGCTCACGCATGAGCAGCTCCCTTTGCTCAGCTGAGCAGCTCCAGCAGGAGTGGGAACGACTGCAGCAGAGACCAAACAGGGGAAATGACAGTGCTGGATTTTATCCCTGCCAGTGATAAACTATAATTTGCATGCTTAGCAAATGCTGCAGGCTTCTGTGAGCTCGCAGAGTGCCAGGCATGGCCGTGCCCAGGTAAGGGATGGCCTTTTGGGGAGAGACATGTTGGGCAAACACTTGCACCTGCTCCAAAGCTGGGGTAAGGGGGTGAAAATGTCCACGGGGGTCAGATCTGTCTGAGTGTAAAAATCTGTCTCAAACCATCTCCAAAGTGCCTCCTCTTCCTGGTGGGATGAGATCCAGAGGTGCTAACTTCAGATCTCGTGGCACTTCTTGAGGAGGGCTGGGAAATGAAGGAGCTTCTCCTCAGCTCTCTAACCCAGCTGCCTCCTCAGCTGCTGTCCTGTGCTTCCAGAGGAGCTGAGAGCTGCAGGACCATGGAATGCCAGCTCTCCATCAGTCTGTCTGTTCTGCAGAGGCTGGTGCACCCTCCAAACAGAGGCTGGGAGAGAAAATCATCCAACCCCTTCCCCACCACACTTCCCCAGGCACCGAGACTCCAGCTGAACAAGGCAGGGAGTTCCTTCCAACCCCAGGAAGGAATATTGGAGAAAAAGCCAAGGGAGATCAGCAGCTTCTGCCTTTCAGAGTTTGCCTTTCCCTCCAACATCTGCTCCCACAGCTGGGCCCAGACTGAGCTTGGGCTGTGCTGAGGGGAACCAGGTTTTCCTGCTCATTGCACGGGGTTGGTGCTGCAGGCAAGGGGCAGGAGGGTTCCTCTGCTCTGTGCCTGCTCCCACCCGGGATTTACAGGATATCCAACGGGAATTTATCCACCTCAGCAAAACGCACAGAACCACCGTGAGCAAAGCAGGGAAACACACCCAAACCACCTCCTGTGCCCCTTGCTCCAGGGCAGATCCTGGATCAGCAGCTGCTTCCCTCTGCTCTGGCTCCTCTAACAGACTCAGTCTCCCCTTGCTACTGACTCCCCAAACCCCTTTTCTTCCCCCCAGACCCCCCCAGCACCGCCCCCATCCGCCTTGCACACCCGCTCTGCTTGTGGCTGTTTCCCTGGAGCCCCTCTGTGCTTCTCCAGCACTCGTTGTATAAATATGGTGTGAGATAAATATTGTCATGGCACATTACCCTGGTCCTTCCTCACCAACACACGCTGCAGACAGAGTTATGCATCTATTTATGTGTGTGTATATATCTAATTATACTGTATAAACTGTATATCCACCTCTCCGTTGTGTACATTTAATAGAAACGCCAGCTAATTGCCCTCAGTAAATATCTGTGGGGATTAACGGTATTGACATGAAATTTACTGGTAATCTCCTCGAAAATAAACACCCCAAATAAAATGAACACATAAAATAAAAGGAGGGGACATCCCGGTTTAAATGGCTGGTTCTCTCCAGCGCGCGCAAGGCTGGGGCTTTGCCAAGTCAGGTCTCCCAAACCATTTCCAAAGACATCCCCCGGGGGAGCTGTTGGCTCCTCCTGGAGGTGTTTGCAGCTGTGTGGTGGCAGCAAGGCTTTGGTGGCCTGGCTGTGCCCGGGGGTGACAGCTGGGCTGGCAGATTGGCGATGGGCTCCGGTGCCTTCCAGTCCGAGGTCACCGCCTGCGGTGCGGCCCTGATGGACTCATTAGGGCCGAGCAGAGTCATTAGGGCCGAGCAGATGTTTGGCAGCGTGTGTGGGATGGGATGGGATGGGATGGGCTGGGGGGGCAAAGCAGGAGGAGCCTGGCAATGCCAAGCGGGCACAGGCAGCGCTCGGAGCCCACGGCGGGCACAGCGGCGGGGTCGGTGCCAGCCTCGCTGAAATCCTCCCTGCAGGAGGGCGGCTGTGGCTCTCACAGCTTTTGCCAGCCACAAAGGAGGTGCCACTCGAGGCTTCGGGGTTTGGGGCTGCATCTCGAGCTCGGTGTTTGCCCAGGGAAGCTGCTCAGCCCGGTGCCAGCCCAGGTTGCTGCGGGGACAGGGGTGGATTTGAGGCTCCTTTGTCAGGGTAGGGAAGGTCCTGCTGGAATGGCTGATGCCAAAATGGGCCCATCCAGCAGATTATCCAGCAGGAGCCCCGCAGGGCCCAAATCAGCCACTGGCAACTGGGTTTTATGGAGACTTCTGATGCTTCAGATCTTCCCCTGCTCTGTTTTGGCTCCAGCAGCAGCCCCTGACAATGCTAAAGCTGCTGTTCCACAGTTTTTTGCAGCATTATCAGTGTGTGCAGCCTTCCTGGCTGCTGGGCTGCTGATTATTCGGTTGGGATTGTTTGTGTCCTGCTCCTTCACACTGGCCATGGATGTGCAGCTGCCCGGGAATGAGGGACCCTGTGGAGCTTTCAGCCTGGATCCAGAAAGGACTGGAAGCCTTTGACCCCTGCCATAAATGTGGGTTGGGTTTTTTTAACGGGCCAGATGACTGTTCCTATCCACCTTCCTCAGCTCATTAATTTATTTAATCCCACGCCTCGCCGGTTTGCAGCCCTCTGGTTCCCCGGGAGGGAGATGCTGCTCCGAGTGCTGTCCCTCTGCAAGGGGAAAACTCACCCAGCCGGGCCTCTCTGCCCCT
This sequence comes from Rhipidura dahli, assembly GCA_013399225.1. NCBI lineage: Eukaryota > Metazoa > Chordata > Aves > Passeriformes > Rhipiduridae > Rhipidura > Rhipidura dahli. Next base: position 237,725 of record VXAC01001695.1, read on the forward strand.
CCTGTCCCCCTTTGTCACCCCCTCCTCTGCCACAGACATGAACCAAGGCAAGCTGGGCAGTCGTGACTCCTTTCTTTCCTCCCTCTTCACCACTTCTCCCTGCCAGGTGCCTCCTCTCTGCCTGCAAAGCCCTGAGGGAAATGCTGTCTGCACTATTTTGAGGCCGTATGTTAAATTAATGTTCTTGCTGCTCTCCTGGATCCCGGGTTAATTGGCAGGAGCAAAAGGCGGAGGGAGGAGGCCTCTCCAAACACGCACACGGGGTGCACACGTGGTCCTGCACACCTGGCTGCCTCCACTTGGCTTGGGGAGGTGTCTTCAGGAGTGCAGGAGGAGTGAGGTGGCACAAAAGGACGGCTCTGAGGGGTGTGAGGGGCTGGGGGTCGGGTTTGATGCTGTCTGTGACAACATCTCGGTCACCCCCTGGGCTCCCACAGCACCGTCCCTCCCGGGTTACCCTGTAACAGACGTGCTCCTGCTCTCCTCGGGGAGCTGCAGCACATCGGAGCTGCTTTCCCCCTCTTTCCAAAGGGCAGAATCCCCAGGATGCTCCAAACCCTGTGCCTTGTCCGGGCAGCATCTGGATTCCAGCTGTGGGAAGGGGTTGTTGCTGCTGCCCCAATCCCTAACACTGTCCTTTTCCTCCCTGCCCTGGTTCCACAGCCCAAGCACCAGGGAAATGTTCAGGCCCCGGAGAAATCCCGTGTGGCACCGCCTCCTCCCGGCTTCCACAATGCATCCATCGCTCACGGAAAACCCCTCTCCCTTCGGACCACAGCAATTTGGCTGGCTATGAAAAAAAAAAAAAAAACCCAACCCCAGCACCCGCTGGATCTCTTAATTCGACGGGGCTGGGAGCTGGCAGATGAATATCTCCAATAACGAATGGTGACTCAGAGGAGCGTTGAACAAAGATAACATTGTCACTTCTTCTCTGTTCCTCTTTTGTTTCTCACTCTGCCGCTTCCCTGGCTGCTTTATTATCTCTCCAGTTTCGCTGCTGATGATCTTGTTCCCGTGACAGGGTGTGCGTTATCTCCGGCAGCCTCTCGCCAGCGCCTGACCCGCTGGCCCGACGCACGGAAGGGATAAACCCGAGGGATGCGCTCGGGGGATCAGGGAACCTCGCCGAGCGACGCGGCTGCGGGAGGAGGACTCTGTTTGCCGGCTCTGGGCGTGGGGAGCCCCAGGTAGGAGGGTCTCTCTCTCCACTCCCCCATTTCCAGTCCGGAGAGATGCCGAAAGCGACTCTCCAGTCTGGAATCTGGGCTGGTGTTCCACAAATCTGCTGTGCGTTCTAAACCCTTCCCAAGGCTCCATCCCACAGCAGCCGAGTTTTCCAGGGCCGGAGTGATCCGTGCTGCACCACGGGAGCTCTGCAGCTCCAGGGATGACCAATAATCCCAGCAAACACCAGGAGCGCTCGCGTTCCCGGGATCGTTGGCTCGTGGGTGCCGGGGAGGTGCTGATTGCACCGTTCCCTTTTGCCGCTGCTGTTTGGGGAATGCGGTGCCTGCCAGGCACAGCTGGAGGGCTGCAAGCATCCCCCTCACACAGCCAGAGCTCAGCGGGGCCATCCCAGCCTCCTCCTCCACGAAATCCATGGCACAGCGGGAATCACCCACTGCAGGAAGGAGCCATCCCCCTCACATCCAGGCTCGTGCTTCCCAAGGACCAGGACTGTCCTGCCCATGCTTGGCATTGAAAAAAATAACATCCTCCAAGCTGAGAAGTGCCTGCATGAAAGGATCTGGTCTGGCCTGGCTACGTCAGCAGAGAGCCTTGGGGAAGCAGGAAATCTCGTTAGGAATTAACTTGGGATCAAACAGGACCTCTCAAGCGATTCTGGAAGGCCAGGTCAGTCTGAGGGAGAAGTGCTTGATGAGCAGAGCCAGCTGGGATCTCTTTGAAGGAAAGCACCGCATGAAATTTTGATGTCACTAAGTATTTAACAGATCTCATTTACAAAGCAGCGCTGCTCCCGCTTCCCAGAGTGCCAAAAATCCCGCAGCCTACTTCCCTACAACTCCAGCTCCGCTTCATTCATGGCTTTTAATGCAGCCAGCTGTTCAGCAGCTGCAGGGAATGTTTCAGGACAGGGAGCCAGAGCCCTTCGGAAGCACTCCAGGCTCTGCTGTACCTTCCCAAGCCAGGAGGGTCCTGGAGCTCTGTGCTGGGAGGAGGGACCAGGTTTTGTCACTCAGCTTGGGTGACACCACAATGTGTGGAAGGATCTTTGCTCGCTCAGGAGTTACCCCAGGACAAACAACCTCCGGTCAGGGGATCTTCAAAATGAAGGCAGTGGCCAAAATGTCCCCAAATCCCACATCTGCGAGGATCCCACAGCGGTGTGGGGCACATTGATGGTGTCACCAGTGCTCAGGTGTCCCCTTGGGGATGGGATAGAGGGGACTGTGACACGTGTGGGCAGCAGCTGTGACCACTTTGGTGTCACCAGACCACAGCTCCACGTCCCGTGGGACAACTGCTCTCCAAGGGACCTGCCACTCCTCAATCAGGGACAGTGACACCTCCAGCCAGCTGCTGGGAACTCCTGGGATCTCTCTGCTCCTCAGATCCCTCCCATCGTGGCCGTGGCCAACGTCCCAGCAGAGACAAAGCCCCCAGGCGAGGTCAGGCCTCGCTCCTTTGTGACACGAGCCCAGAATTCCGCCGGCCTGACAACGGAACGCTCCAACATCAGTGCACAACCCCTGCCAGAATCCCCAAAGCCAGGGTGGATACCATCCAGCTCCTTGTGGAAGTGTTCTGAAGACATTAATCGCCTGTCAGGACCCAACAGAGAAGTATCCGGGATTTCGGTGAGTCTTGTAAGAACATCGGGTTTTTGAATAAATATTTGAGCAGTTTTGCTGCTCCTGCTGGCTCCAGGGAGGGCAGAGCCGAGAGCAGAGAAGGCTCCAGCAAACCAGATGGCCCCGGGAGTGGGAGCAGGGAGAGAGCTGACTCATGCAAGTCATCCTGGTTTCCCTGCACACACATTCCTTGTGGAGACTTCTCCAGGCTGGAACCACCCTTGCTGTAGGTTTTCTTTAAAAAATTGGGGATTTTGAAGACCTCGGGTTTATTCCCAGCTTGAGCTTTCTGTCACAGGAGCAGCCTCTCGTCTTGTTTCCTCCCTGGAAATCCATTTAAAAGCCAGATGTTTGCTCAGTGAACTCAACTGGAAGTAAGTTGACTTTGACAAGTCCTTTTTACCTGGGAAGGCTGTGAGCACCCACAAATGGTTTATACACGTTAAAGACATTGAAGTGCATTAAAGACACCGAGTTTCAGAAGCTTTCTCAGCCAGAGTCTCTGAACATTCCATGATAGAGCCACTTAAAAGAAGGTAATAAGCATCTTCAACAAAAAACTAATACAATCCCCCAAAAAAACCCAAATTAAAAACCCCCAAGAACTTTTCCTTCCACACCATATGTTTATGAGGAATTAAAAAATGTACTTCTGTGCACGCTGGAACACAAGAAGATAAAAGTGAACCCCCTGCTCTTCCCACTTGGATTTCATGTTGACCAAAGAACAAATTCTTCCCTCACAATTAATTCCCCCAGTTCCCTGTGTTACTGTAAGCTGGGGAAAGGGAAAAGAAGAAACAGAGGGGAAAAATCACTGCTTTGGTGTCTGTGTTGGGTTCGCTCTGCTTGTGGAGGTTGAAAGAAACACCTTGTGCAGGAAAGTAACGGGATAACAATGGTGAGAAAACAGGGAAGTCAGGACACTTTCCCCAGGACTTGCTGCTTCCCTTCTCCCAAAGCAAATTAATTTGTATTTCTTACCCCAGAAGGCAGTGCAGGAGCAGGGATGAAATCTCTCCATCCCTGGAGCTGCTGCTGGGCTTTGCCACCTGCCTTGGTTGCCCCTGTTGAGCAGCTCCAGGGTGGTGGCAAAGACCTGTGGGAGCAAGTGCTGATCCTCTCCAGGAGGCAAAGCCAAACCATCGCCAAACTCGGCTGGTCGGAATGGTCCCTGCCTCTGTGATTAAGGGAATCCATAAATATTCAATGTTTCTTGGCAGCTGGGAGTGCTCCACTTGTTCCAAGGATCTCAGGGGGGATGGGGAAGGCAGGATGAGCCTTAGCACTTCTGACACCCCGCAGAGACAATGAAGCAGGGAAGGAGAGCGGTCCTCTCCTCGCAGGGAAATGTTTCACGTTGGCTGGTTTGAATAATTCAGCCTTCCACTGGTCTCTTTAAATGTTTGATGCCTGGGAGTTGAGCTTTAGGATCTGACCTCCTGTGAGTCTCAGGGTTTGGGCTCTGGCTGGGAGCTGGGTGTGTTCCCTGCTGGTGGTTTAAGCAACTTCCCGTGGCGTGGCTGAGTCTAAGAACACAAATTTCTTCCTTCACCGTTTGAAATTCTGCTGCTCTCACACTGGAAAATATCGACCAGCCCGTTCTGGACCGTGCTTGGGAGAGGAGAAGAGAGCAGGAATAATGAATGAGGAGAGAAATGCTTAATTACATCCTGCTCCTATTAGAGACACCAACCAGAGCTGCTGGAAGAGGGATGGAGCCGGGCACGTTGGGTGACATGGGTGGGTTTCCAGCAGCCTGACCCTGTGGGAGCTGAGGCCACTGCCCTGTCCCAGAGCTCTGGGGTGGCACAAGGTACTGGTGTCCCCCAGTCCCACAGTCCTGAGTGGTCACTGGATGGTCCTGAACCCATCTGAGGGGACATCCCAGCTGCTGCCTCACTCAGTCTGATGGGAGAAGATCCAGCCCCTCTGGCAGCACCATCCCTCTGTTTGCCATAGCTGCTTTTTGTGGATTTCTGGGCAAGCCCCAGGATTTTAAGACCTCCTGGTAGAGTTGGGATGCTTGAACCTCCTCTGACTGACCAGATTTTGGCTGCTCTCAGAGACAGGACACTGCCAAACACATTTTGAGTCTGGCCAGGTTGGGAGATGCCAATATCCAAGGAACCTCTCCATTCCCACTCTCCCAGCCACTGGCACGCTGCCACTGGCAGAAACTCCACGTCCCACCAGCTTTGTTCAGGAGAGACCCTTCACTTCCATGTGAGATCCTGATCCTGCAAGCCCTTACCCTAAATTATCCATGAAATATGTGGGCATGAGTTATGCATGAGATGAATTATCCATGAACTGGGTTGGTTGCCTTCTCTCTTTGTCAACTCTGGAGGTTCCAGCCAGGTATCAAAGCACGGAGTAGGCTGGGATTTTCCCCCCCCCAATCCCAAGAATCTGCATTTCACAAATGTACAAAACCTGGGAAAGAGCTGAAATATTCAGTGGGTCGTGACAGAAGGACGCTGAAGGCTGGCTGGGAGTGCACAGGGTCAGCCTTTCCCCAGAGAGGCAGTTTCAGATCCTAAATCCACTCGGTGGTTACTCATTCCTCTTGGGAGCTCCAGGGAGGCTGCAGACAACCTGTCTGCCTCTGACAGCACCCTCCCACAGCCAGGCTGGTGGCAGCTGTACTCAGTTATGAACTGGAGCTTGGGATTCAGGCCCCTTCTCCACAGACACAGCAAAGCCTTGATTTGGGTGGGAATCTCCTGATTTTGCTGTGGAAGTTCATGACGGAGTTGTGTTCCTGTTCTGGAGGCAACTCGGTCAGTTGAGAGAAAGAAAGGGGAAAGAGGATTCTGGAAATCTGATCTTTTTCCCACGGGGTAAAAGATGTAGGGTTTGCTTGAGAACTCCTGCCCAGATGTTTCACCCCAGCCCTGCTAACGGTGTGATTTATCCCCACGCAAGACCAGCACCCATGTCGGCACCAGCTTTCCAGTGCGAAGCCCGGAGCCTGTCCTTGCCGGAATGCACACCCTACCACACCTCCAGGGACATCCGCTACATCTTCCTGGAGAGCTGCAGGAACATCCCTGCATCCCACCCCCTGGATGGGGCAGGCGCCAGCAACGTCCCCCAAGGCCCCGCGTCCTGCCACCCTAGAGCCCAGCACTACCTCAGCACAGATGAAGGCTGCGATTCCTCTCTTCCTCAGCACCTCCCCGCCTTCCTCACCTTCTCCACGCGCGTGGAGATGGAAGCCATGGATGTGAGAGGCTCCCCCGACTCCAAGAAAAGGCTACCAGTGTTCCGCCAGCTCTGCGGAGAGGCCGTGGAGGAGCTGAAGAAGTTTCCTGGCGCCCCAGCGGCGCCGGAGAAGGCGAAAGGCTGGAGGATCACGCAGGCGGCCGCGTGCCCGACCTGCAACAAGGCATGAACTGACTCTGAGATAATGTCTGCAAAAAAATATAATATTGATGGTGTCCTTCCATGACACAGGGGTCAGTGGAGACGTGGTGTGCGCTCGGAGGTGCCGGCAGCCGAGGGATGGGGGCACGGGAGGAAGGAGTGGGGTGGTGTTGGCTGTTTGGGATGTCCCTGCTGCTCTCGGGGTGCTGCACCAGTCGAATCAGCTCATCCATCCAGCTCCACCCCTCTCACTCAGCCCCCCCAGCAGGCCAGGAATAAAGGAAAACTTCCTCCTCCACACCCTGGGCTGCCACCCACAGCCCCTTCCCCAAGCATCCTCTCCAGCTGCTGAGCTGGAGGAAAATGTGTTGGAAAAAGCACTGAGTGCAAGTGGGGAAATAAAAAACATGAAAGGGAGGAGAAAGTAAACAGGAGATCTCTCACCTAGGAGGGAATCTGGGAGATTTTCCATTGCTTCAGTCTGGAAAAATGGTGACAATGAGAAGAAATGCCCCCCAAAGCAATTAGGAATAAACAGGATTCCAGGGCTGGGGTGCATTCCTGGAAGGAAGCGTTTACATCCAAAGATCCCAGCCCCAGCCTGGCAGGATCTGCTGAATGGGAGTGTGAAAGCAGCTCAGCAGGAAAGAGGGAGAGACAGTGGAAAGTGTAGTGGTTTGAAGCCAAAGAGGGATGGGATGCTGCTCAGGGAAAATGGGACAACCAGAAAACAGGAGGAGAACCAGATGGGGGGGGGAAAGCAGCCCTGCAGAGCCTTGGGAACAGGCAGGCATCAGTGAGGAAGAAACGCGGAGCCTGCTGCTTATTTGGGACCAAAGAGCAGAAGGCTGCGGGGTCTGCGAGGAAAAACAGAAGAAAAAAGAAGAATTTAAGCTAAAAGCTGCTGATTGTGCTTCACTTTGGGAAAATAACAGGGACAGAATCCCACGGGAATTGATTGCAGGTGCCAGCCCAGGCTGGAGGCAGCTCTGAGGGAGGTCTGAGGGATTGTCAGAGGCTGCTCCTGCAACCCAACAGGCCCATCATGGCCTGATCCATGAGAAAGGTTTGAGGATGCTGAGCTATTTCCAGAGAGCAAATTGCCCCCTAGTTAGGTTTGGGTGTTGAGTGCTGACATTAGAGCTGACAAATCCCATGAGAGCTCTGGGAAAAACAGAGGGACCTGGAGATATCCCATAATTACCATTCCTGCCTCCACACACAGGGAGCGGGATCAGACCATTGGAATCAGACTGGCAAGGACAGACCAAAGGAAAAGGATGGGTGAGGCTGGTGAAAATAAAAGCTGTCAGGGGAAGGGAGCTCTGCGAGGAGTTGGTGGGTCGTGCTGGAGGCCGAGTTTAGATCTCCCCAGTCAGCCTGGGACTGAGTCATCATGGAGGCTTTCATTTGCGAGGCACAGATTGCAGAGCAAATGTTGCTTATTGCAGGCACCACTTATCCCTGAGCACGATAATAAACAGACTTTGTCTCCAAATGGTTACTGATCCAGGACGACACGAGGCTATTTTAGTAGGATTCCAGGGAATGAGAAGACATTACGGAAGAGGTTGACCTAGAAAACGAACGTGGGGCCAGCGAGCAGAGGTTGATGGCATTTCAGTGAGATGGAAGGAGGAATTAAAGCAGGTCAGTGGCTGGGGTTATTTGGGATGAATTAGCACATGAAATTACCAGGGTGGCAACGAGGACTTTTCCCACATCCGACAAATGGGGAGTGGGACCATATGCCTGGAGTTTACCCAACACAGCTCCCACGCCCGGGGAAATGGGGCAGAGTAATTGTGACAGCTCAAGAGCCTTTCTTCTGACCTCGGGAGTTTGCTTCCATTTCCAGCCACTTTTGGAGGAGAGCATGGAGCAGAGCCTAAAATAATAAGCTTTTCTGGAGGGTGGGTCATGTGCTGCTCAAACACATCCCCCAATGGCCACAAGGCCACCCTCTTCAGTGACAACCCAAAAATGAGGCAGGGCCTGAAGAAACTGCCAAAATTTCCTCCCCTGAGGAGCCCAGGAGCAAAAACCACCTTGGGAGAGTTGGTGGCAAGAATTCAGGGCTTGAACTACACCCACGAGGACATCAGAGCAATCCCAGTGACACTGACTGGCGCCCTGCTGGGAAAAGGGGACCGGCTCTTCCAGGCGTGGAAACCTGGGACAGCGAATCCATGTGGGCTCTGCAGGAGATGGATTCCACCAGAACCAGCAGAGTTCCTCAAACAGGGGCCCAGGGACTCATCTCCTTGGCATCTCCATTGATGGATTTGGCACGGAGAGACAGATTGGGTTTGGGAAGATTGCTGATTCCCCAAAGCAGAAGGGAATCTGTTCCTCCTGTGGGAGAAATTGGGTGACCTTGAGGAGCAGCAGTTGCAGAGAATCCTGTGAAAGGAGCTTCTGCTTGGAGCTGGGAGCTCAGACACTGGAAGCAGGGAAGGGAAAGGCAGAGATGAACCTGCCTCCCATAAATCTCTGCTGTAAAGTGGCTCTGGAAAAGGCAAATTCCAGAGGAGAAGGTGTCAGGGGAAATGTTCCCTTTGGAGAAAAGCTGTGTTTGGGGTCCTGGACCAACCACACTCACCAGAGATTGACTGGAACCAGAACAGCTGGGACAAGGGTGGGGTGAAGTTCCTTCCCTGAACCCCTGCAAGGGTTTGGCCCAAGGGGGAAAGCAAAGGGAAAAGATGGAGCTGCTGCCTGAACAGAGAGCTGAGAGAGGAACACGTGGGGAAAGAGGGGAAGGAGTTATTTGAGGCTGGCAGTCGAAGAGATGGGAGATAAAAAGCCCAAGGACGTCCTTCAGCTGGAATTAGAGGATCCTTCACCACCAAAAGAGCAAATCTGTGGGACACCCTGCACTTCAGAGGAGCAGGGGAAGAGGAACTGAGTGAGGAGCCAGATCTATTCCAGAAGGGAAGGATGTTCTGTCCCACTGAGGGGAATTTGGGGTTGATGACCAGGAGATCCTGAGCAGTCTCTCTACCCCAGGAACAGCTGCTGCCTTTTTGAGGGCAATGCTGTCCTTTGGGGTGGGTATTTGGGGTGTGCCTCCCTCTCTGCTCTACCACCAGCTTGAAATTGGCTCAAGATTCTGGATTTCCTCTTCCTGAAAGGCAGGCCTGCAACTGAGCCCTTGCAAACTGCAAAAGGCATCTCTTTCTTTCTTTCTTTCCCAAGATCAAAACTGGAGACGTGTTACTCCTCCAGCAGGCTGGCCTAGCTTTGCCTCTGCCAAAATCCTTCAGAACCCAGCACGGAGAGAGTCCCCTCCTCTCAGCCACAGCTTTTTAGCCTCTGCTTTTGCTGCCTTCCCAGTGATCTGCATGCAAACTCCTCTCCCTCCTGCTATTCCCCAAAGACCTCCCACCCCCAAAGGTCTCCTGCATACGTGTGAAGAGCAATCAGCACCTCACCTCCCGTAATTGGAGCTGAGCCTCCAGAGCCCCGAGATGAGTTTGATCTCTGCTGTTCTGCATGGGAGGGATGAGCCAGGGGGCTGAACTCTGCTGAAAGCACTGTGCTGGGGAGCTGAGGAGGTTTTCCAGCCCAGAGATCAGGGCACCCTCCCGGGGATTGCTGTAGGATACGGCACACACCTCTCCCTGCCTCGATGCTCTGCTCCTGCCCTCTGAGGGGAAAAGTCTGTCCAGCTCTTTGTAAATTAAATCACTGATTGCCCAAAAGCTCTTTTATCCCTCTGGCCTGTGGCCCCGGTGGGAATGCAGTGAGGAGCAGGTGGTTTAACTCTTCCATCGCTGCTGCAGGGCACGAAGAGAGTCTGGAACAGAGACAGCAAATTTCAGGAATGAACAGATTTCTGCCTCACGTGTTTGCAGGTGGAACCACCTCTGAAGGAGCATTCCAAGGCCAAACCGCAGCCCCGCACGTGTGCAGAGCCAGCAGAGATCGCACAAACGCCCATTTCTGAGAGCCAGCACTGCCAGGGGAAGGCAGATCCCCTTCTCCCCGTGCAGCAGCATCCCTCTGGAAGCAGGCAGGATCGGGAGCAGGGCTGGGATCCAAACGGGGAGGAGCGAGAGGCCGATCCCCACAGGTGCCATCACATTTAGAGGGGCGCTGGTGTGTGCAAAAACACGCTCAGCTGCGAGTACCCGAGCAAATCGCTGTCTTGTGATTATTTATATGAAGATATGTTTGTGGATGAATTACCAACCAGCCCGGAGCGAAGGAAGGGAGCAGTGACTGCACCTACCATGTCAGCAGGCAAACCAACGAGCCACTTGGGATAGTCATTAAGGAATTAAGTGATCACCCGGGCCTCCCGCTCCCCGTGGGGCAGCTGTGTGCCTGGCAACCCAAAGCAGCGCGTTTTCCAGCTGGGAGGAGGAGTTTGGGGACCGCCAGAGCAGCGACTGCCTGGGCAGAGGTCGGCTCTAGGCAGGGCCAGGTCACGGCAAAATCGCCAAGCCCAGGCTGAAGATGAGAACGGGAAGAGCCAAGAATGGGAGAAAATCAGGGGAAGGCTGCTGGGAAGGCGGAGGGAGACAAATGCGAGCTGAAATGAGAAAAAAAAAATTAACGGCTTTCTTTATTCCTTTTCATTTATGGACAATATTCTAGTTCTGCACAGAAGGACTAATTTAGGCCTCTGCACAGCCCCGGTGACCCTTCCTAATAGAAACCATTTAAATCTTTAAACAATTTACATGAAAATGTAACTTTGCTGTGAATATATTTCTTCCCCCTCCTGCTCCCATCACGAGTGCAATCCTTCAAACCTCTGACAGCTTCCATTATCTCTTAATGAAGTGAGAGCATCTTTCTTAGGAGCCGTGCGGGCCCCAGGGTTAATCGGAGAAACGAGGTCCACAAATAAAACTCAAGGGAGGGACAAGAAAAAAAGGAAAGCAAACGCTTAAAAAGGGCTCAAGAGGGCAGCTCCACCACCCAGGGATTTAATTCCAGGAGGGCACATCCTCCTTGAGAGCCTGGGACTCCATCCCTCCATCCCAGAGGGCTCCTGGATGAAACTTCCCTCATTCCTTATCTCTGTGCCAGGATAAGGGTGGGCTAAGGGAGGCAGCAGCTCACCCAGAGGTGCCACTGAATGAGGGTGGGCTGGCAGCCCCATGCTCTCCATGGGTGCTGGGATTATGGATTCACTGGCTCTCCTGAGGAACAGGACCTCGCATTCCATCAGAAATGTCACCCCGTGGGTGATACGTCCCCGCAAAAATCTTCATTTTGTGACTTTTAAAGGATGGGGGGGAAACCATGGCACGATCAGAAAAGCAGCAGCCAGCAGCACCTCAGGGGTGCTCACCTTCGGGCTGAGCAGTGGGTGAGGAGGGCGTGGGGTGGCAGAGGTGACACAGACAGTGCAGGGACAGGCTCAGGGCCGAGGCAGGGCTGGAGGACGAGAAGGGCTCGGAGAAAATCCCGAATTCTGGGAGTGCTTGCGAGGAGGAGCCACCTGGGCCAGAGAAGGCAGGAGAAGCACTCGATCCACTCAATCCTTGGCAAGAGTTTGAGGCTCCACGGGGTATCCCTGCAGTGGGATGGGGCTCCACAGCTCCCACAGTGCTGCCATCCCTCCCTGGAGCTCCATGGGCTGGGAAAACCCAGCCAACAACCGGCAGCTCCAGTGGCGGGGCCGGTGCCGCCCTGCCCTGCCCTGCCCTGCCGGGAGCCGCCTCTCCGGGCGGGCGCTGCTCTCCCGAGGGATGGAGCTGCTCTCCATGGAGGAAAACTCATCCTCCCGGCTCCACGGCCACGAGCGGCCGGGAAGTGGGATGCTACTGACACCCAGTGGCTCCCAGCATCCTGCAGACGGGGACTGCACCCCGGGCTGGGGCAGGGGACGCGGCCGTGCTGTCCCCCGGCCCCTCTGGGGACTCCGGTGCGGAGGGAGCTCTCGGAGCCCCGTGGGCACCACGTGCTGGTGGCACGGCCAGCAGTGACATCCCTGGCAACACCGGGATGGGAAATGGGATGCGGGGGAGAAGCAGGGACATTCCAGAGGGTGGTGGATCCGTGTTTAGGTCAGCAGGGTCTGGCTGGTGTGGGGGATCCATGTGGGAGATGTTGCCACCCCCGGCACAGCGCATCCGCCTCTGTGAATGACATTATTTTGTTCTAAAAGCTGATCAGTAAATGTCCTGAACTGCCACAGAAATGCTGAAGAGTGGCAGGAGGACAGAGGTTGGGGTCAGTGTCCTCTGAGATGCCCCTGACCACAAACACTGCGGCGATGGAGGGTGGAATTTTGGGATGGAGCTCCCATGTGAGCTGTCCTGTGGTACCTCCCCTCACAAACGTTCTGGCTCCAGGCGAAACAGCAGGTTGGAGCTGGAAATGGATTTAGCTAAACCAGGGAAGCCCATTCCCATTCCAGAAGAAGCCCATCTACACAGGGAATTATTTAAGAGCAGCAGCGGAGCCTTTCCATCCCCTCCGCATGTCATTTCAGCTCCGAAATCAAGCAAGCAAGCAAACAGCATGGAAAAATAACAACAAACTGCCTGCATTTGGCATCCCACAGTGCAGAACCAGAGAAGATGCAGCCTCTGACCTGAGGAACAGCAGAAGATGAGATGGCCACAGACCAGAACATAAAAGGTTTCAGGAGCAACACGTCACAGATGAGAAAAACACATTTTCCTGTGGGCCTCCACACTGACGAGCTCCAGGTTTTGCTACAGAGAGCACCCAGAGGCTGCTGAAAGAGAAATGCATTTTTACTTATTTGTTGTTATCAATCCCTTTGCAGATAGAAGCTGCTGATAACAGAGAGCCATTGCGGGGAGCTCAGGGGAGCTCTGTGGGCCACGTGTGAGCACCACGACAGCAGAAAGGCAGAGCTCACCCAAGGAAGGTCATCCCAGAGTCTCAGAGAGGACCAGGAATCCCTGCAGGATCCCAGGGAGAAGGGCTGATTCCCCTGGGAGCGTTTGGATTGAACTGTGGGTGAGGACAGAGAAGGAGAAGCACTGAATGGAAATCTCGGTGGCCAAGGAGCTGAGATTTGGTTTGTGTTCCTCCAGACAGGGCTGGGGGCTCCCTGCTCGCAGGATCAGGAATCCCTGCTTGGACATAAGGCACCAAATCTGGGCTACAGGTGAGGGGCAACATTTGGGAGTTCATCCCTCCATCCTTTTCCAGGTCTTCACTTCTCCTCTAACCAAGGAAGCTGGGGACAGGGGAAGCTCTAAGGGTGATGCTGGGGTGTCCAAGGAGTGCAGGGGAATGCAGAGGCTGAATTAAAGCTCCATTTCTCAGCCCAAATGAGCCTCGTTGGCACCCCCTCACACGCACAGGCATCCAGCTCCGGATGCAAATGCACTAATTAGCATCGACCCCATTCTCATTACCGTGGGCAGGGCCAGCTGATCGATGGCTGCTCAGTAAGGCACGGTCAGGTGTCAGTCACTGCAGGGGACACTCCTGTCCCCTCCCCAGGGACCCGCGGGTGCCGTGCCTTGCTCCTGGGCCTCGATGGAGAACAAAAGGAAGCTTGGCTCCGCTTTTATCCCCCAAAATGTGATGTCTGCTCGTGGGGCAGCATCAGGGCCCTGATCAGAGCTGTGAAAGGAAAGGAAACTGTCCCTGTTGCTGTACCTTTTGCTGTCCCTTGGCACCCAAGGGAGTGCATGTGCCACCCTCAGCAGTGCCAGACTGTGCCCTGTGAGAGGAGAAATCCTCTCTGCTCCCAGCTGTCATCCCCTTCACACTTCCCTCTCCTTGCTCAAGGAACATCCTGCACCCACAGGATTAAACACAGATCCTGGGCTGCCCTCGCAGCTGGGGCTGTCTCCCTTCTGCAGTCTCCAGCTCTGTGCATTATCAGCTCTGCCGCCTCTTCCCACTCTTCCCAACTTGACACTTCCTCAAAAGCCTTTTTCCCCCGTGTGTTTTGTTCCCTGCGAGTGCCACGGAGCTCCTTGCTCCCGTTTCTTCTGCACAAATTGTTTTTCCCTTGCACATTGTGTGGAGAGCGCCAAAGGAGGAGCGGGGGAATCACAGCCCCCTTCTCATCTCAGATCACACATTCTCCCTCTCTCCAAGCACACATTCAGAGCTGGGAACAAAACAGCCAGAGGTGGCTGCTTCCCAGCGTGCCTGAGGATCCTTTGGAGGCTGGAGTGTGCAAGGACTCTCCTGCCTCCAAGATGAAAGGTTCTGTGGAGCTGAGGGAGAGAGAGGCAGCGATGAATAAACAAGCGGCGCTGAGCAGGAGAGCTCTGGTCCCTGCTTTCTGCTCCCAGCTCCCTGCCTGCTGGCACTGCTGGATGTCTGGGGCCAGAGCACGGAGCCTCCCAAAAGAGCAGTGCCAGCAGGATTGGAGTGAAGATCCTGGAGGTCCTGGCTGGCTACAGTGGCTGCAACACAGAGGAGAAAGGTTTTGTGCATCCCCACGTGGGTCCTGGACTCTCCTTAGGGGAAATCTCAAGATCAGCTTCACAAGCAGAACCTCCACGTTGCTCTCAGTGATTACAAACCCTTTCTTTTCAGTCTTTGGCCCAGCTCCCATCCAGCACAGGGCCTGTCCCCTCATGGCACCACATCTGGGATACCCTGTGCGGATCTGGGCACCTGAAGGGCAGGAGCAGCTCAGGCTGGGCGCTGGCACAGCGTGGGGCTGGCTGGGGCACAGCTCAGGCAGGGCTGCAGTCTGGCCAAGGGCTGATGAAGTCATGAATAAATTGAGCCAGGTCATTGTCTGCCAGGATGAGGCAGAATCTCCTTGCCAGCTGGGGCTGACAGAAGACATCATTCACGGCCCTTGCTGTGTGAGAGGAATCCAGAACCGGGCCGTCTTTTGTAGCTGTGAACTTGTGACCCACAAGAGGCTTCTCTCGGGGGAAGCTGCAAACTCTCCAAAATGCTCTTTTCCCTGCATTGTGCAGCTCCAGCTCCTCTGCTGCCCTGCTTGGCTCCGTGGAGCTGTCATCCAGCCAGGAGTGGGTGTTTCTGGCTGTCTGGGAGCTGTGCTGCATCCCCCTAACCCTGAGGCTCTGCTGCTGGGCCTGGGTGCTCCAGGGACGGTCCCCAGCTGCAGGAATGGACTTGGGAACATTTGTGTCCCCACAGAGAGCTGGCCCTGCCCAGTGTGCTGCCCTGGCCTTGCTCCCAGGTGAGGCACCAGCACCCTGCCCACTCCAGAAGGACACAGGGAATGCCAGACAGAGGGAGAGGATCTGTCTGTGGCACTCAGATTCACTCCTGCTCTGGCTGGATCCAGCTGCCAAGAGGGCTGGGAGATGGGCTCCAGTTAGGTGAGGTTGTAGCTGGCCTTTGAATGACATTTGAGACCCTGGTTGCCAGGGCTGTGCACAGTCCATGGCTTCCCAAAGGAACGCGAGATGTGTCACACCCATAAATCCCCATCACTGCCTCTGGAGAGCTGGGAAAAGCAGGAGGGTGTCAGGATCCACTCCTCAGCTTGCACTGCTCCACGATCACAGCTCTGGGGGACTTGGCCAGGGATGTGGGACCTGCCTGTGCTGGGAGAGATGCAGGAGGGATGTGGGGAAGGCACCAGGGCTGCCGAGCACCAGGGATCTCTGAAGGAAGAGGGGCTGTGCAGGGCACGCAGCCTGCCCTGCTCTCCTGGTGGGATGGGGTCTGTTCTGAGCCTGGGGAGCTGGCAGAACTCCAGTTTGCAGCTCTGGAGGAGAGCCTCCCCTGAAGAGGGAATAACCCCCAGGGGTGGGCAGGCAGCACCCGGCACCGTCTGTCTCTGACACTGAAAACAGGAGAGGAAAAGGTGGGAGCTTCTACAGCCATCCCAGGAGCCAAATATCTGAGACACCACGAGCAGCTGTGCAGCAAAGGCAGCAAAAACCTCTTGCGTAAACTTGACGGAGACAAAATTCCCCCTTGGGGTTCCTTGGCTGGGAGCAGCTCCCGGCTGAGCTTCCATCCCCGGCTGTCCCAGCAGCAGGGCCTGCTCTGGTCCCTGCTGTGCCACCAGTGCCCCCAGCCTCCCCCCGGTGAGGCAGCAGCCACCCCCAATCCGGCTCTGCCACTTCATCTGCCAAGGCCAGCGCCTTTAATGAATGAATTAATTCCGTTCTCAACCGGCTGCGACGCGCATTCGGAAGCCAGAAAATAAACGTTTCCCTTCCCTAATTCCTCGCGTCCCTTTCGATTTGTCACCCACGCCGACGGCCTCTCCATAACTCCCCCACCGACTGGGCCCTGCGTGTTCCATCAGCACCGAGATAAATCAGCAGCAGCTGGGATCCTGTCCCGCCTTTGCTTCCATCCTCACCCGCCGCCCCGGGCACCGCGTGGTGCTCAGGAGCCCAGAGCTGACATTGTGTCTCTCTCATGGGCCAGCAGGAGCCACGGCAGCCACCTCCCATCCTCTGCTGGCAGGACCTTCTCTAAGTTGCTGAAATGGAATCCTGAGATGGATCCCTGCCTGCTCTCCCCCTCCCCGTGCCAGTTTTCTCTGTCTGCATCCTTCTTCCCCCACGGGGTGATGCACAAGCCTGGAGTGATCCTGTGCCCACTCAACTTCTGTTCTACTGAGCTTGATAAGCCAAGAGGCTCTGCTGCAAATTGAGCTCCGAGCTCCTCAGGCCGGCCCTTTTTCTTTTTTTTTTTGCCCCTGCTCTTCTAGCTTTTGGATGGATGCCACAAATATAGTGTTGGTGGTGTGAAAACCTTTAAGGAACTGGTCTGGAGTGAACAGAGCAGCACCAAAACTTTTCTCTTAGCCAGGAGTGAAGAAGAGCTGTGATTCTACCCAAAATTCAGATAGAACTGGGGAGGGAGGTGTTTTCTTCTGGTGTTTACCTGAGGTTTGGGGATCCCTAGGTTCAAATCTGAGATCTCAGCCATGTCACTGCTGTTTCAAAAATCATCTGCAGCTACAGGTATTTTCTTCAGAAATCCGAGCAGCTGTGAAGTGGTTAAGGGTAAGAATTCATTTCCTCACACCGCTGGCAGCTCTTGGAGGACTGAGCAGACTTCCAGCCCCAGAATTAGCATTTGCAATCCCTCTCATAATGAGAGGCCACAGGCAGCCGGGAACAATCTCTCACCAACCTGTCCCGAGCACAAAGCTGCTCTGGGAAGCAAGAAGCTCTTTAAGAAGGACTAATTGTTCAGATTTGCAAAATCCATTTTTCCCCATCATCTCCGAAAATCCATTTTAGAATTGGTAAATTTGTTCTAGGATTAGATTAATAGGTTTCATGATTTATAAACCTTTTCTTCTCTCTCGCCCTCCCCTTGACTTTTAAGAAGCAGTTGCAGACTTTGGCTCAGCCCAGGTTTTAGCAGTGATTTCTCAACCACTGCTGTTGAGATATCCTGACAGGGCCTGGTGGATTAGAGGGGGGAATTCCTCACCTGGAATGCGCTGCCATCCCAGTGCCAAACCCTCCTCACAAACAGGATGCTTTAGGTGGGATGTGACAGCACCCTGGAAGCGTCCTTGGAACCAAAAGCAAACCCAACCCAGCAGAGTGATTTAAGGCCTTGCTTTGAACCACCTGAAAACACCACAGCAGCACCACCTGCCCAGAGCAGCTGTGTCCAAATGTGGAAAACACACCAGAGAGGCAGCAAACAGTGCTGTTACCCAGAATATCTCACAAACTCCTGCACTTTGCTGGGGTCAGTTTGCTCAGGGGCTTTCCCTGTCAGTGATGGTGAGTTTATATCCATTGGCCCTTGAGGGATTTGTTCTCTGTGCCCCAAAAAAGCCTCACACACAGAGCCCAGGCTGCCCAAGCATCCCTCAGACATCCCAGTGGGATCAAACCGAGACACGAGAGCAAATCTCAACTCCCCGTGGGACCTGTACGGAGCAGTCTTGTGGAAACAAATAATTTATCAGCCTCAATAAAAGGTCTCACTGAGTAGCCCCAAAGCCACTGTCACAGCTCCACTTTGCTCAGTGTCCACATCATTCCCAGCTTGGGCTGATGGATTCTTAATTAGCATCTTAATGCGAGGAGCATACGCAATGAAGCGTGAGGAGAAAATCCCCATCGTTTAAATTCATTTACAGTCCTCGAAAGCCTTCAGTGCAGAGGTGGAATTAGCTCCCAACTCCTCGGGAGAGCCCAGCTGTGCTCACTGCTCTGTGCTGGGTGTTCCTTATTTCTTGAGCTGCCTCCAGGAGAGTTTGCCCCCCCTGGAATTTTTGGGATTGCAATCCCCCCCTGCCTAGTCCCACCAGGGTTCTTAGGGACTGGATCTCCTGGGTGGCTGTGCAGGGCACAAACAGGTGGAACCACGGGCATCACCCCAAATCTGGGCACAGAGCCCCAGGTTGGCCATGGAAGTGCCATCCCTGCTGATGCCTGGTCGTGTTCAGCACATGGATTTCTCTGTCTTAAGCATTTACTCTCCTTCTGCTCCCTGCAGCAGGGAATTCCTGCAGCTCTCTGGGGCTGCCAGGGCTGCAGGGTGTGAGAAGGCACATCCCATGTCCCAGCAGAGCTCTGCCTTTGGGGTGGGGTGCCCAAGATGGGGATGTGGCTGCCCAGATGTGCCATGCCTGGGTGTTTTGGGGGCACAGAGCCCCATTCACAGCCTGTGCTCGGGGGTTGCATTTGGTACACACACAGCAAGGGCTGGAATGTGCCTGAGAGATGCCCCAGGGGTGCTGGGGGTGCGGAGCTGTGAGAACCCAGCCCCAGGGTAAGGTTGGGGCAGGACTTTTCCATCTGCTGGAATTTAAAGAACTCATTTTCCAGCCCCACTTCCCCAGCCTTCCCTCCCTCACCCATTTGCCATCACCCCACCATGGATGGATGCAGACACTGAAGCCACCAGGCTCCCAGACACCCCACAGGACTCCCCAAAACCCCGTTCCAAGAGCCAGGCCCCAGACATGGGGACTCGGGAGATGCTGGGCTGGGCTCACAATTCCCACAGGTGAGGAGCTGGGCAGGTGGGAGGAGGGGAGGAACAGCTTGTGCCAGCAAGGCTTGTCCTACTGAACATCCCCTGCCTTCCCCTGGGGTCTGTCTGTCCTCAGTGTTTGGCTGAAGACAAATTACCAAAGCCAAAGAGGCGAAGAAATCAGAATAAGCAGCTCCGGAGCAATTATAGCGAAGGCCTCATTTACAGAGAAAACCTGATTTAATGCAAAACAGGCTTATAGGCTGCTGCAAACTAGGCTGGTTTAGGGTATTTGTAGCTTCTTGAATTTCTTGCACTCAATTAAGGATTGGTTTTAGAAGCCAACCCCAAATTTACCATTAAAAGGGAATGAGACACCCTCGCAGAAGTTCGAGCGAGAGCAAATAAACTGATCCAGATCCTATTTGCATTCAGCCTGTGCTGCTTCACAGGCTCCTGAGGTGGAATTGTCTCTGGAAGGGGGCAGCAACCAGCTGGATAAACCCAGAAATCCCCTGGAAATGTCAAACTGGCCACAGGTATGACATCCTTGGAGGTCTGTGGGTCACGATCTGCACTGGGTTTGGGTGGTGAGGTTTGGCGGGGGGGGACACAGGATTGGCTGCCAGAAGCCTCCAGCTTCTGCTCCTCTCGATCCACAAGCTTTTCCTGGTGTTTGCTCTCCTCTCCAGCTGAGGAGGGCAGGGATAGAGTGGTTCTGGGCCCAGCCAGGGTCAGCCCAGCTCCCAGCCCCATCATCTTCCCAGTGCCAGAGCTGCAGGAGGAGTGACAGCAGCGTTTGAAGAATGCAGTGATCTGAGATTCTTTCAGACATCTTAAATAAATTATAGAAAAAGCTTTTTTTTTTTTTTCCCCTATCTCTAAGCCAGGAGATTTTCACATCGTGTTTCAAAGAGATCTTTTATTCCCAGAATGGGAAAATAAAACCATTTCCATTCAAAACACTACTCGAAGATTATATTTGCCTCAACCTAATTTTTAAAATACTTCCAAAAGAGAGCAAAATGAGTGTAAAACAAACAGGAATCTGGTTTCTTTTGGATTATATTGACTCTTCCATTTCATCTTAAAGGCTTTGAGAAGGTGGAGAGGGCTCACACACACAAACTCCTTTACGGCAAGGAAAAAAACCACAGGAAACTTTCTATTTTGGGCCGCTCAGAGAAAGAAATCTCATTCTTGGGGCTTTTTTCCTGGTTAGGCAGGAAAATGAAAAAGCAATTATTCATGCAGTTCTCATTAACCATGCATTTACAAGTTGTTTGGAGGTGATTAGTCAGTCTGAGGCGCTGGCCCAGACAGGAGCAGCGTGTGTTTATTAACGCGGCGGGGGAAGGGGCTGGAGCTGCTCCGGAGCCGGGGCCGAGGAGAAGCAGCCAAAGCCTCTCGCTATTGATTAGCGATTTAGGCAGCCCGGAGTCATTACAATCGCTCTTCCCGCCGTGCTAATGAGCACTTTAAGACCAGACCTGTAATGTAAAACTGAGCTTTAAACGGCAGGCTCGGGACCAGCCCGGGGCTCCCGGTGGGTTTTAGCTGGAGCATCCCGTGACAGGGGCTGCTCTGGAGATCAGGCAATTTGTCTCGAGGTCTCCTTGGAGAAAGCTGGGCAGTATTTTTCATCCCAGACCGTATCCAATTGCCTTCCCAGGGCTGGAGCCAGCAGCTATTTCCCATCGAGGTGACTTTGGGAAAATTACCTGGCAGCCCTCGGCGCTGATTGCGTGGCCCTGACCCAGGAAGGAGTGTGGGAAAGGCCCAGATTTGGGTGCTGCTCGTAAAAACGGGAGGATTTACTCTGGCAAATAATTCAGCCCAGCAATTGTGTTCTTCTCCCTCTGACTCTCCTGCCCTCCTTCTTTCCCTTTCCTAATAAAATAACTAAATGACAAGGACTGAATTCTGCAGTAGGAAATTTTTCAACCTAGGCCTCCTCCCAGGATAATCTATTATCTTCACAAATTACTGCAGACAGTTCTTTATTGTTTAAAACCTTTTATCCAAATAAATGCATAAACCTTTCGGAAGGGAAAGAGGAAAGGGGGGGAGATGAAGGGAACCAGCATTTTAAATGAAACTCTCCTTCCCTCACTGACTATTGTATGCTAAAAGAAAAAATGAAAATAAGGCTGAAAAAAAAGAAAAATGACTGAAAGAAGAGGAAAGGAATGAGCCCAGGGGAACAGAAATTGGTGATCTGCACTGGATTTCATTAAAGTCTTCCCCGCTTTAAATATTACAAGTGTTTGTTCTCTGCAGCCTGGCAAATATCTGGCTGTGTTGAGATTGAAAATTGATAAGCCATGCCACATCAATCTCCTTCAGAGCCGCAGCCTCCCTGCAAACTCATCGCTTTGGGACGGCCCCACTTTAATTAGCTGGTGGGGTAACGCCATCCTGGGCAGCCTGGAAGTATTTCCAGGGTTCTGCTACATTAGGCCCCTTGGGGAAGAGACTTCCCACACATCCAAACACAAAGGGGAATGGAGAGGCCGAAGGAAGAAGCAGCCTCCTCTCCCATCCCGTGTGCCTGGCACGCTCCAGCAGCCTCCTTCCAGCACTGCCTCACTGCGGGCAGGCAGGACCAGGCTGGGAGACAGCAGGGATGCTCGGGGAGGGGGTTGGGTGTTTGAGAAGGGGAAGGGCCGGGAGGTGAATCTCAATGTGGGGCAGGTGCCTGGTTTGTGGTGACACCAGCAGGATTATGCCATGTGGGCATTGTTTTGCAACACCCCCACACTTTCTGCCTCCGAGGGTTCGGTGAGGAGCTGCCATCCCACCCTGCTGCCCTCTCTGCCCGGCATTTGTGCAAGACTCAAACAGGAGCTTCAAGGTTTTCCTCTGCCACCAGTCAGACAAGTCTGAATGCCCCACAGCCCCCCAGCCCCCACTGTCCCCTCCCCTCACTGGGTGAGGGTTTGTGAGTGCAGGGAGATGTCTCAGCTCAGCACAGCCCCAGCTGCTCCTTTTTGGGACCTGGCTAAAGGAGCCTCTTCCTTTAATCAAAGGAATCAAAGCCATCCAGCGGGAACAGAAATTCCTGTGCCCCCCTGGAGACTGTCCTGGGGACATTCATGGAAAAGTGACCTGCTAAGTCCTTGACTGGACTGGTGGAGCCTCCGGCGTCACCTCTGAGCACGCTGAGAACCAGCTCTGCCCAGTTTGGCCATCCCAGCTTTCACTGGGCAGGCCAGCGAAATTCTCCTCTGCTTCTTCCTCCTCCATGTCCTGCTCCTCTTTGCACAGACCCAGTGACCTGTCCCACAGTGCTGGTCTGCTCCTTCCCTGCACAGCTGGGTGGGAATGGAGCCATCCCGGATTCACCCAGAGTTTGGGAGGCTCTGGAGCTGGAGGAAATGACTCGGAGCCGAACACGATGAAGATGTTGCCCGGGAGAGCAACTCCTTTTGTCGGCCCCGGCGACTCTTTATCAGGAAAGCCTCATTCCCTCTAACAAAGCACAACTAATGTGCTGTTTATTACCTTGGCTGCGGCGTTTGGACTGTCAGGAGATGAAGAAATATCCCCGGAATTAACAGCAACATAACAGAGGAAGAAGAGCCAGGGGAGAGGTTAAGGCAAGTGCTGTTATCTAAGAAATGGGCTCGTAAAGCCTCTTCACTGAGAAGGGTTTGTGCTTTGTACCTGAGAGGGGATCGGGGCAGTGGAGCCTGGGCACAGGGACAGGCTGGGCACGGAGCACCAGGGACAGCCAGACTTCTCTCTTGACCCCCTGTGCCTTCATGGATGTCAGGAGAATTAATCCACAAACACCAGAGGGTTATGTCCAGAAAAGAGACAGAGGAGTCCTGTAACTTTATTCCAATAAAGGGAGAGGCCATGGGGCACTTCCCCTGGGGTCTCTCAAGTTGTTGGAGTACACAGCCTCCTTTTTATCCTAATTTCCTCCCTGTTTCCCCATTGCCTGAGGTACTTGAGAGGTACAGACTTCCCAAATCTCCTCACACAGACCCCCTTCTAATGTGTACTCAACCACTCCTTTCTTTTCCCTTGTGTCTATGTTCTTTTTTTCTAAATCCAGGGATTTAACGCAGTCTTGGGTGAGCAACAGTCTGTGCCAATTAGTGGAATTCCTATGGAATTTATGGTTTCTCCCATTGCTTCTTTCATCTCTCAGTATCTGGCTTCACCTACCAGGAGACCCACAGTTTGTTTGTAAAGACAAATCCCTCTCATTCCTTCCATAAGTGCTGCTGCCCAGCCCATGGAAAGATGGCCAGTCCCAGGAAGAGTGTTCCCAGAGGGAATTAACATCCAGTCCTCGAAGGCTCAGCAGCCTTTGTGTCTTTCCAGTGCTCCAGAAATGCAGGGGACAGAGCAGAGGAGAGTGATGCCTTAAGAGGCCTCCTAGAAACAGAGCCCAGACAGGAGTAAGGGAATAAAGGTGGGGATTTATTGGAAAGGCCTTCAGAGGTACCCCTGGGGAGCCAGAGGTGCTGCCCAGATGGGCCCCAAGATGGACCCTGAGAGGCCACGAGTTCTTCCCACTTTTATAGGTTTGGTTCATTTGCATCTCAGGGTTCATTCTCCAAATAAAGCTGCAGTTAATGATGGAATTTCCCCTCAGCTTATCCTCCTCAGAGGCTCTTTGGTTGATACTTTTTGGGCCCAGGAGGGGCTGGGTGTCCTTGGAGAGCAGCCCCGGAGAGGCTTTGTTGTGTGTGCCCAGCACAGAGAGCAGCACTGAACAGGGAACAGGAAACTCCAGAGTTACACACTGGGCACTGCAGGGTTTGAAAAATATAAAAGTTAAAACCTAAAGCATCAAGGGGCAGGAAGGGCCCAAAGGAAGACATATTCTGCAGGATGGTCCTTTGGCTCATCACCACTGGGATGCTACCAACACCTCCTGCCTGCCACGGCACATCCAGGATTCATCCAGGAACAGCCCCTGCTGCTGGCATGAAACACCCTGGGAATGCCACCCCGCGGGGAGGCTGCGCTGCCCCGTCAGAACAATGCAATTAGCCACTTAATTCCTGATGTTAATTAACTTGCGCTTGCTCCGGCACCTTTGTGACGGTACCACCCTGCTCTCCGGGGTGCTCTTGGGAAAGCAATTATATGCTACTTACTTGGCAATTAATTACAGCTTTGAGAAGGCCGGGGGAGGGCACCTCTTCCTGTTTGATCTTGTAAATGCTTCATTCAAGCCCCAACAAGGAATAGGAGATGTTTCTGTAGTGTCGCTCACCTGGCAACCCCGTCCTCCTTCCCTTCGAGGAGGAGGCGGCTGTGGTGGGGGTTCTGCTTTGTTTCAGGAAAGAAGAAAGCCCAGAGCCGATGGAGTTATTTTGGCACCTCTGCTGCTCGCCCTGGCTCCCAAATGAACACTCAGGGTCTCCAGCATTAACGGGGAAGGAAGGACGGGTGACACTTCCCTAATGAAACAGCTTCTCGGGAGGGAGGCTGCAAATGAAAGCCAGTTCTGCATGGTGTCTGCAAACCTGGAAAGGCTCATTTGTGGTCCAGAGCCTGGCAAGAATTTCGAGGGAGATGTTTGAGGTCAAGCACTGACCACATTCAATCCCGCTGATAAAATCTCTTAAGCCAAGAAATGGAAACTTCGGGGTTTACCACTGGTAAGACTTTGATGAAAGATGCCGACATTTTGTTTTTTTTTTTTTTTTCCTAATTAAGCCACCGGAAAAATCATCCTGTTGGAATTTTCTCAGGGAAAGTGCCATTTTCAAAGCCTGTTCTGCTGAAGACACGCGGTTCAATTAGACAAGAACTCCTTTGTTTTGTGCGTTCTCACCCAGTTCCACAGTGAATTGAGCAACAGCCGCCGGAGAAGGTGTTAAATGAATAATTGAGGTGCAGCAAGGAGCAGAATCCGAGGTCTCCCACACGGGATAACCCCTGGGCGAGGCCCCGAGATGAAACACAGGGGGTTGTTGCCTACAAACGAAAGGAAGAAACTGCAACTGTGTCAAAAAGGGGAGATAAAAACGACTCCTTAAAGAAAGCTTTCAGGGGCACAAATATGCCTCTGTGTGCATGAGAAAGGATTTCTATACATTTTATAAAGTTAAGTAATTAATCTAATTAAGTGTATCAATAGGAAATCAGTTACTCCAGTAACCCACCCTTGGGTCAGCCCCTCGGAGTTGGTCCAGGCGCTTCCTTGCCCTATTTTCTTGTTCTGTCTCATAAGTTCTGGTGGAAAACAAGATGTCATCAGAAATTCTCTCCTTGAGAATAAGACTAACCAGAATTTCCGGGATGTGTTAGAAAGGGCTGGCTTATTATGGGAAAGGGCAGGAAAAGTACTAGAAAGGATACAACTACATATTTATGATCTACAGGGCTACAAATATATGGAAGATGTATAAAAAGCTGGAAGGGTGTTAAGGTGAAGAGGAGCTGCTGTGTGCAGGAGTCAGTTTGAAGGTATCAGGTACAGTCTGAATTATCTCCATGGGGTGGTGATCTTTGCCTAAAACGCTGTGCCGGCAGCACGTCCTGGTGCCACCACGTCCTTGAGTCCAGCTGTGCCACCCCAATCAAAGCCTGGGCCACGCCAAGGTGGCCTTTGTCCCCTCCTCTGGGACAGGGAGCATCGCTGGCACCGCGGCTCTCGGCAGCCCTGCCCTTCCACGGGATCCTCTCCGGGAGCCGGGAACGCGGCAGTTCCCACCAGCTCCTTCTTGGATTGTTCTGGATGCCGCGGGCAGCTGGAGCGTGTCAGAGGTGCTGGGAAGCCTGGCAGTGAAGCGAGGGAGGGACAGAGGGAAAAACAGATGATGAGGGCAAGAAAAGAGTCTATTTACTGTGTTGCTGCATCTTGTCGCTTATCTACGGGATGCTGAACAATTCAGCCTTTGTTATGCTAATCCTGCTCTCGTCAGCACAAACCGCAGGGCTCTTCCCAGCCTGCCCAGGCGCCTTCTCGCCCGAGTGGAAGCACCAAGTCAGCACAACAGCCGGAGCCATCGCTCCCCGCATCGGCCGCCGCTGCCGGGGCTTTTGTCTGGCACTGCCGCCTCCCGCTTTCCTCTGCTCCCTTTGAAGTGCTGCGAGGAGGAACGAAAGGAGCGGAGAGGAAGGCGCACGCCAGTCGGGAAGGAGCTGGGCTGCTGCGGGCATGCTGGGTACCACGGGCTGGAAGGGGTCACGCTGACCCCATCACCCCGGAGCGCAGGGTGTGCCCGGGCTGGGAGCCCCGCAGGGCCGGCCGGGAGGAGTGAAAACCCCCGCTTTGCACAGAAACCCTCCCCAAAAGCACAACAATCCCTCCACAGCACCTGGCTGCACGTGGGGATGTCCCTGCAGCTCGCTCTGCCCCGACGCTGAGGTGGGAGGCGCGGCCGCTTCCATCCCTCATTAGCAGCCTCGTTAATTAGCACGGCGCCTCCCCTCCGCCGGGTGCATCCCGAGCCCGCTGCCGATGGCAGGAGACAGATGCGAGGCTGCGCTGGATGATGCAGCCCGATGGCGAGCAGACAGCAGCCCGGGCACAGCAGAGCGGGCACAGCAGCCCGGCGGTGCACACGGTGCCAGCCCTGCCGGAGAGGAGGGCACTGCCACCTCCTTGGCACGCTGCCCCATCGCCGTGCTCCTGCCCTGTCAGGGCTGTCTGTGCCGGGGAATCCTGCACGCTTGATGGGAGGATAAATGGGAGCCGTCAGTCAGCCGGCCTATCAATCTGCCAAGCCGCATCAAAGCTGCCATAAAAGATGTTTAAAAAGAAAATTGACATTTTGGTTTATAGCGCTGGGATTTAACGAAGGGGAAAGGAAGGAGGGCTGGAGGACTCGTGCTGCCTCACACGGCTGCTCTGATGGGCTCTGTGGGATCTACCCTGCTCCCAGATCTGAGTGATGTCCTCCAAAACTGAGACTGGTGCCCACCAGGACTCCAGGGGTGAAGGTCACGCTTTGGGCACGAGCACGGGCTCAGCAGCAGCGAGAGGCAGAGCTGAGCCCCCATCTCTGCTGATGAACAGCAGCTCTGGGCCCGTCCCTACCCCAAATACGTGCATGGGACATCCCACAGCAGCTCCTCTTCCCCTGCTGAGCCTGTCCCACCGCTGTGGGCAATCCCATGCCCTGCTCCCAGGTGGATTGTCCAGTGTCTGATGCAGGCTGGGCACACCTGGAGCTCCTGGTCCCTCAGGAGCACCATTAACACCCCCAGCTCCTTCCATGAACTGTGCAGAGCCTGCAAATGCTGGTGAGTGCCGAGGGGCTCAGCTCTGAGCGGGAGGGGACTGCAGGCAAACAGCTGCTCCTTGCTAAAACAGGAAACTTCTCCCTTCTTCCCCTACTGCCTCCATCCCCCTCACCCTAGCCACATTCTTGGGCTCACCCTGACACCCTTTTTGCAGAGGAGGAGTCCCTAAGTGGCTCAGCCATAAAACCTTGGATTTGTGGAGGGCCTTTCCCTGAGACACTGCCATGCACTTTGTAGCCACTGGTGAACCAAGCCGGGCAGCGCCCCACAAAACACAGCGAGGAAACAGGGATAGAGGAAGGCAGCAGTTCCATCCGTGGCACAGCCAGGAGCACCCACATCCTCCTCCGAGCCCCTGTGTTGAGCTGCCACCATCGGCATGGGGATGACATTTTATGGGCTAAATGTGCAGCTGTTTATCTCTGCCTTGTGATATTCGGTGCCCCCCAGCAGCCCCACCGCAGATATTTCCCCCAGGAGATCCTTCCACACCTCATCTCAAGCTTTAGCTTTCATTCCTGCTCTCCCACTCTCTAATTTCTCTCTCCTTTGTCCATTAATTAATTCTACAAAGCACCCGGAGATCCATTTATTATGAATGACACGGCAGCAAATAATCTCTCCAGTTTTATTGCTGTGTGACTGCAACGGGTCCCCGCTGATTGATGGCTTCTTATCTGAGCAGGAGAGTGACCAGCAGCCAGCGTCCCTTAACCCCTCTCTGACGGGGATGTCGGGCACATCCAAGAGTCACAGAGCTCTAATGGAAACCTGGGAAGCATCCAGGAGGAGTGGAACGGCGCGTTCCAGGCAATTTGCCTCTTTTCAGGCTCCGATTACTCCCAGGAATGCGATTGTTGCAAAGAGGATGTTGGACATGCAGGGCACTGCCGGCTTAACCCGTCGGGTTTGGGTTTCACGCCTCTGGCAATGCACGTTTGGGGAAGGAAAAGCTAAAACCCTGCACGGCTGAAGCGGGAGGATTTCTCCTGTCAGGCGATGTTTGCAGGAATCAAATCCAACGTGGGAAGAGCAGGAGCAGAACAAGGGCGGGTGAGACAGCTCTGTCTGGGATTAAAATAACAGAGCTGGGAAAGGGGCAAACGCTTCCGTGGCTCCCGTTCCCTCCCAGTTACCACGCCCTCAGCCTCCACAAATTCTCACCCTAGAACAGCTCCGAGACCGGCAGCAAAACGACAGCAAGCAAAGACTTGGCCAAAAATTGCCAGGGGTTCAGACAGGGCTCGGAGCTGCGAGGTCCTGCCAGGGCTGAACCCGTCCTTGGTGAGCTCAGAGATGGAAATGTTGATGCCTGAAATATTTTAACGCTGAAAATTAGATTTCAGGTAGCTCCAGCGTTAAACAAGAGGGATTTATAAACTTTAAAGTTTGAATTTTGCCATTTGAGATGGAAACCAAGTGACTGTGTCCTCCAGCAGATCCAATCCATGGTCTCCTGCCCCTCAGCTTCCCAGTGACTAAATGAATATTCATGCAAAGAGGGCAGATGTGCTAACGAAGCTGAGGGGCTCAGACACAAATTTTCCAAGCCCTTATGGGGATGAAGACACCACATCATGAAAGATCAAGACGAGAGGCAAGAGAGGCCCCCAGACTCAAATAAAAAGTCCATCAGCACGGAAAAAGATGAAGCCAAATGTTCATGATCTCGACGGTAAATCTAATTAGACCTTTATTTCCTGCAGCACTTTTTCAGGCAGAAGGACACATGTCAAGGCTGGCCTCTTAAATATCATTCTGAAAGCAAGTGTGGATATCGGGGAGCAAAAACTGTTTATGTTCCCAGGATTAAATGGCATAAAACAATACTCTTTACAGCAACTATTAGCTGGCTAATGGCATCCCATCATTCCTCATATCACTTAAGTGACAGATGGAGCTGACGGCGTAATTAAGCCACTCAGAGTCTCATAAATTACAAAGCTACCGGTGAAGCAGCAGCCCCAGCGAAGGGATCTTTGGAATGCGAGGAGAGCGAGGGAAGTGTCTTCATTAAGGGGCTGAAAGGAAACCATTTCGGGGCTTTGGAAGGAAGCTGCGAGTGGCTGACACCACAGATGGGCTGCTGCCATCGCAGCCAGGCAGGAGGGAGCCGGCTCTGCCTCTCCTTGGGGCTGCAGGAAGGGCAGAGCTGTGCCCGTGGTGCCTCCAAATGGGCTCTGGGTGGCAAAGTTGAGTCTCTTCTCCATCATCTCCGTCAAGAGGCAGCTCCGGCGGGGCTCTCACTTGGGTTTGTTGAATTGCTCAGTGCTCAGGGTGGGGGAGTCCAGAGGTGCTTCCTGGAAGGTGGAACAAATTCTCCATCTCCCACTTTTTTTCTGGGCCATGGGTTTTTTTCAGGCTCCTTCACTGGATAAATGGGTTTGGGAGGAGTGGAAGCCTTTTTGACAAAGGTAACACCCCCAGCTATTTACAGACCTCAGCCTTCTCCTCAGTCTTCCCTTTTCATTTTCTATATAACACAAAAAAGAAATACTGAAGAAAATTATCTTGGATAACACTGCCAGAAGTTCCTGCCCTTTCTGAGCAGCAAGGAAATTCGAAACAACTTCTGGAAAAACCAAATTGTGCGTTCCTGAAATGTATTGAGGAGCAGATCCCTGATATGGAAATGGGATGTGGATCTCTTGTCTTTCCTCCTTCTTTGCCTCTGCTCAAGTGAAGGGAGCTGGGAGCGAGCCATTCCCACTGCTGGATTTCCTTCAACTCCCCAAAGCAGCAAATCCTGAAGAGCAAACCCTTGGGGAAAAGGAGATGCTCAAACAACAGCACTGCATTGAACGAGTCCACTTAGGTGGTCTTTGGGATGCCACATTCCCAGGATGTGTGAACACTTCCCTCTGGTTCTGCAGAGAATGGATGTTTCCCCAGTTCCTCAGGCAGCTCTCTCCATCACAGTGGTGGTTTGTGGGAGAAGAAAGCCTCGTAAATGATAAGTTATAATCAGGCTTTTATTTTACAGTTCAACACCATGACCTGCAATGATACCAGCAGATCATTTTAGCAGGATATTACCCCTTTGAATTTGAAATTAATTTAATTTACAAGTCGAAGGATAGAGGAAGAGAACTATACATGGGGATATTATTTCATCAGGGGAAAAAAAAAAGCATCCCAGAGAAATGGGGAGCTCAGACAAACAGAGGCACATTAAGGCCGACAGAGAATGATGCGAATTTACCAGGGAATTATGGAGAGAGGGTAAGGAAGTGGCAGAATTTACATTCCCTGCCTGTGTTTATTGCTTACAGCTGAGCATTATAAATAATAAAGCGAGTTCTTACTGCTGTGTGCTTCCCCTTCCTCCCCCTCTTCAGATCTTGTGGATTCTGTGACATGCAGGGAGAAGCTTGGAGAAGAAGCCGAAGGAAATGATTTGCTGGATGGAAGGAGAAAGGGGGAGACAGGGGATGGAGAGAGTCACAGAACAGGCAGGAGAGGAGGAAAACCCATATTTCTTCAAAGTGGAAGTTGCCACGAGGGCTGTCCCATGGAGTGAACTTGGTTTTCAGGAGATCTGTTGGAAGAGGGGGTCCTTCCAAAGCTTCGTGGCTCAGGTCTGCAAAATATCCAGGATTTTTGGTGGCTTGCAGGGACATTCCAGCCTGAACCTCTGCCTGGGGTGCTCTCTTCCCCCCATGCCCATGACCCAGCAATGCAATGCCGAGCCCTCTGAGGAGTTTCCCCTCTTCCCAGTGGCAAGAAGGAAGAAGGAAATTTGATAGCGATTTATTCCCACTTAGTTCCTGCTCCTCCAGCAGCGATGTGGGAAGTTTAATCACCAGGTAGCTCATTCTGCTTCCTCCCAGAGCAGCTTTTGTGCTGCCAGACACGTCGTGCGTTGTGCTCCTTCCCCATCGCAGCCTTCACGGAGGGACCTCTGAAAATCATTTTCCTCAGATTTAAACATTCCACTTTTCTTCTGGAATGTTTAAATCACTTTTTCTTTGTGAGTGCCTGGCTCTCCCTCCCTCCCAACTCTGCTATTCTGTCATGTGCCTTGACCCTGCGTGGTACAGGCTAAAATTCAATAGAATTAGCTGACAGATCTTTTAGTCACAGCAAGTTCTGGGTCAGCCCCCCAGAGAAGGCAGGAGCTGAGAGCAGCCCAGAGCAGGGCACGCAGCTGTGAGGCTGCTCAGGCCATTGCACTCCAGCCCGTGAACTCCTTCCGCCCCAGAATGGGTTTAGAAAAGGGAACAAATAAGGCAAAATAACAAATACCATGGTTTGGTACTTAATAATCAGCACCACAGAGAGAAAAGTGCTCTGAAAGGAGCAAACAAGCCCTGCTCGTGCTGCTGCCCAGGTGATTCCTGCACATCACAAGTACATCCCAGCAAACGTGTGTCCACGTGGCACAGATCCTGTGATTCCTGGCAGCTCCAGCTTCGCTCCGTGAGTTCCCCAGGACAAGTTCCCCTCGGGGAAGTCCCAGGGACCGCCTTGGGCTCTCCTGAGCTGCGGCCGCAGCAGCTTGGCAGGGCTGTAAATCCTGCAGGATTGGAGTGGCTGGGCCTGGCAGGCAGCCTGCACATGTGTGTGTGATGATGTATTCAGCCAGTGTACAGCCAATTATGTCCTCTGCACGCTGGTGATCCTCCCGAGGTGCTGGAGATCATTTAATTAATTACACTGTACCATTTCATCTGCATTCATTTCAACAGCCCTGACTCTGAAAACACCATCCTCTTTTTCACCGAGGCAGGAACAAAGGTGCCCAGGTGAGAAGTCTGTTTTAAAAAGCTTCCTTTAATTTATATCTTCTTTGGGTTTTTTGGTTTTTTTTTGGCTCCAGCAGTGTGGAGTGGATGCAACGTGGTTCATTTCAGGGACAAAACAGGAGGAGCTGTCAGGGAGGGAGCTGTGCAAACACCAGGCATGAGAACAAACGGGAAGAGCTCAGGAGGGAGGTTTGGAGATGGTGCTAAGGCAGGGCACAGCACTGGGAGGAGTGAGCACCCATCCCCTCTGGGCACCAAATCTTGGCATCCAGGACCTTTGCCTCAGCTCTTTATCCCCATCTGAGCTGGGTGACACTGGCACAAAGGCTGGGCTAAAAAAATAACCCCTCAGATGTATCTGCACTGGCAATATTCAGCTGAAAAAGCCAAAGCAGAAAGGAACATTCCCCTCCACCCCGAGTCTGAAACACTTCAGTGTGACATTTTTCACAGGAACCATTCCAGTTTCTCAGCTCCCAGGGCTCATTCTCGTCTCACACAGGCTCCCATTACACCTGACCATACTCAAAAGGGTAAAACCCTCCCACTCCTCATTTGATGTCGAACAAAGCATTTCCTTTAGTCCCAAATGAAATCATTGCTGATTTCTCCAACCACTAAAAATTCAAAACTACAAAAGAAAATTGCCCACTCTGGCTTGGGCTGAATTGAATTCATTTTGCAGCTTGTTTGGGAATAGCAGGTGTTGGAGTCAGATTGCAAAGCAGGTAGGAAATGAGCTCATCAAGCTTTAGTTTGCAAAAATTCCATGCTGGACTAAATGAATCCAGCCTCAACTCCTTCTGTAGCCAGCCACGGGGCAGGGGGAAATTCTGAGAAGAGCAGCTCCGTGCAGGGAGCCTTGGCTGCTGCCTGAAACACTTGAAATTGAGATTTCTTGTTGCTCCAGAAATCCCCAGTGGCAGGAGATACTCCCAGTGCAAGATTTTTGGAGGAGGGGACAGAGACAACAGAGAGGAATGGTAAAACCCCCCCAGTTCAGGATGTGTGCCCAAATTTCTGCTCCATTCCTCGTTCACGAGGGATACAAGTGACACTTCCCAGCTGCCTCACATCCTAAACAGCTCCTTGGCTTTAGCATTTCCAGCTTCCTGCAAAAGGGGAGCCATAACCAGAAGGTTCAGCTCAAGGGTGCCCCTTGCTGACCTTGGCAAGACAACAGGGCATCAGCTTCCTGTCTAATGAGGCAAATACTTAATTAGGGCTGGCTCAGGGAGAGGCTAATAAGTGCCAGGTGTGTGAGGTGTCACCCGTCAGGGGAAGGTCTCAGCCACAGGAAGGGAGAGGCTGTGCCAGGGGCTGGGGGGGTGAAGAAGGAGGGAAAGGTGGGAGGCAGGAGGCTGAATTTGAGCTCAGCAGCTGCCCTGGGTCACAGATCTGTGCCGTGCATTTAAGGCCAGGACCAGCTCTCCACCCCAATCCGTGATCCTTGACCCCCCCTGCAGCTAAAGCAGGGTGCTGGCAGAGGATGTTTGCTGTATTTGAGGGGGGTGACAAATCCTCTGGAGAAGGTGATTCTGCCTCTCCACAACCTGGAGGGAGAGCCCAGGGGGCTGCCTTGGATTTGACATTAAAGTGAAGGCTTTTCCAGCAGCCTCGAGTGTGAAAATCCCTTTTAAGAGCTGGTCCCCGTGTGCCTCAGCCCCTCTGTCCCCATCCTGTCCCCATCCTGTCCCCGTAGCACTGGGACAAACCCCACTACAGGAAAAGGCCCAAAACCTGAAATACACACTGAAGGAGAGGGGTTTGCTCCAAACAATCCCATCCTGGCTGGGGGGAGGGATCCCTTTCCTCCCATCCCAGCCAGACACAAGCCCTGGATTTGGGAAGCTCAGGCTGTCCCTTCCCAAGCAGGAGCTGCCATCCCATTAGGAGAGAGCAGGAAAATGTTTGAGGCTGTGATATCTGTGTCCCTCCATGATGCCAGCAGCCAGCTCTGCCACCCCTGTGTCTGCTCCTCCTGACAAAAGGACCCCGGAATTTGTACGTGCTGCCATTTATTTGCCTTTTCCACCACTCCACTCCCCTTTCCCCCTGCCTCACTCTCACCTTCCCTGAGATAATATTGACATGGATATCCATAAAAGAGAATATTCAAATAACCTTTCCCATTACATCCTAATTTAACTGCTTCCCTGCGTTCCACAACACACCTGGCTGTCTTTGTCTGTTTGTAACGTGCTCCTTCATTCCTTTCTTGAGAGTCCCTCTATTCCATCAAATTCCTCCTCCTTGCACACTAAGCTGCAGATTACTTTTTCATAAGATGCAATTTCACCCAGATCTCATTACTTACTCACTTAATGTATTTTCTGTATTTGTTTCATCTACAATTTCTCCTGTGCTCTGTTCTGCTGATAAAATAGTCAGTGGAGGTGCCGTGGAAGCGACTCCTGGAGTGCATTAACTAAAACTCTCCTTATTCTTGATTTGAGATGCACCCTCAGTGACTTCAGCCTGCCAGGCAGAGCTACACCCACATGGATGTGAGGCAGAGAGGGCCCCAAAATGTTCTCCTTGTGATTTATTAACATCTGCCTGGCATGGGCATTGAAGCTGGCCAGGAATGGGGGCAGTGGGAGGCAGCTCAGTGAGAACTTTGGGGTTCCAAGCCAATCTCAAGGTGCTGAAGTTTCCTGAGGATGCTGGAATGCTCCAGGAGAGGTGGAGCTCGCTGTGGACATCCTTATGGCAAAGAGATACCATAAGGGAGATGGGAGATACCACAAGTTTCCCCCTCCTCAGGAGGCAGGAATAGCAGTGGTGATGTCCTGGAGATGGGAATGGATTTGGGAGTCTCTGGAGCAAAGAGGACATGGAGGATCAGCTGTTCCAAGTTACAGGTCTTGCCCACCATCAGGTGAGCCCACCTGGATGGGAATTGATCCATTTCACTGGGTTGCAGCAGCTGTGGGCTGGACATCTTCCACTTCCCAGGCGTTCTGGGAGAAAAGTGAAAGTGACTTTTCTGTGCAGAGATGGCAATGGTAGGAGAACAAACTATTTTCTAGGGAAAAGTCACCAGAAGTCTCAGAAGATCCATCCTCATCCATTGGGAACTGCAGAGGAGCAATGGCTACTGGCTGGAGTTACAGCTGGGCACCATATCCCTCATCCCATCCTCTCTCTGGATGCCCTGCTGGTGTGAGAAAAGGCGGTAAAGAGAGGAAAAGGGTAGAAGGAAAGAGGGAGACAGATGAGCTCGGGAGATCCTTTTGAGCTCCAGCTGGGAGCCCATGGCAGGGTGAAGGACGTGACTGACTCCTGCTCCACGTGTGAATCCCTCCAACAGTGCCCTGAAGGACTCAGATTACTCCAGCCTCGTTGGGATTGTGTGGGAGTCACTGTTGAGTTCCTGTGCCCAGATATTTATCCAGGCTGCTTTCCCCCTTCCCTGAATATTCCAGGCCCCCAGGCAGCAGTGTGGCTGGGGACAGTGGGATGGTGGCTCTGGAGGAACACAAGAGCACAGCCTGTTCTCAGAAAAGAGGTATTTGCCATAAGAGGCTTAAAGAGCAACTTTGGGGTCTGGCCTGAACTCAAGCCAAAAAGAAAAAAAAAAAAAAAAAAAAGAGAAAACCCTGTAATTACTGGCAATATTTTTACTCCCCAGCAGATTAACAGGTCAGGAGAAGAATTTAAGTCTCCTTCTTCCCTGCATTCCAATTTAATAGCAAATAATCCTGCCCCTGAATGCAAAGAAACTATATTACCCTGGAGAATTCCCTGGTGAAGTTCAAAGGAGGTCAGACAACAAAAAGGTCAAAAATTAAACAGATGGCATTCACTGATGCTGTACACACACAAAAAAAGTGATGGGATGTGCTGTACTTTCCCTTGACTGCTCTCCTCCCCTCCCAGATCCCACAGCCACCCCCTGCCTGCTTGCTCTGCGGCGGATCCCGGACTCTGGAGTTGCCAACGCTCCCTATCCTGATGCTCAGGCAAGCGCCCCATTTTAATGTGTCTGGAGGGAGGAATTTATTAAAGAGGCACTGCATTAAAAATATGCAAATGTTCCCAGTAACTACACGGGCCCATGAGGAAGCCAGATGAAATGTCATCACTTCCTTCTCCCTTCCCCGTTTTTATGCACTGAGGTGGTTTATGGCTCCTCCTGCTTTACACCGGGACTGGGAGCATGGCAGATATTTAATCTGTTTGGAAATAATTGCAGCAATAATGATTATTTTATTGGGTTTAACTACGTGCTGAAAAAACGCTGCAGCAGTGACACGCTGGGGAAGGGAGGAGGAGACGAAATGCTCTGGGGGGGATGAGGTTTTAAACCCTCTGGTGTGAACGTGTGGGGGATGTGGATGGGAGGGAGCACCTGGCCACAGGTAGAGCATGAAATGGACTCACATGTGCCCAATTAGGAGCCAAGCTGCCTGTGACCTCCAGACTGGCCCACATGTCCCAAATTAATTGCTCATCCTGAGTTCTTGCGAAGTCAGAGTGCGGCAGGACAGGCGGGGAGAAGCCCCATTAATTTCCAGCTCCTCTCACTCCTCTTTGAAGCTGCTGTGCTACACAGCCTCAAGGCAGCTCTGAAAACCACACTGAGATGGACTCTGTGGTCTTAATCCCAGAGAAAACGCTTCTCTCAAGTCCCTTTTATATCTTCCCAACCTTCCCAAATCCCTGCCTAATACCAAGCTTCAGAGAGCTTTCTTGTTCCCATTCCCTCCGATTTCTCCGTGCTGCCTTTGCCCCCTCCCCGCCGGCTGCTGCAGCAGAGCAGTGAACTCCAGCACAGCCCTGAAGGAGGGCAGGGATTTCTGAGCAGGGTTTGTGGAAAAGGAAGGGAAGTTTGCCATCATGGCTCTTGGAAAGAGAACCAAAGCTTTCTGCCAGCAGCACCCAGGACCTCCAAGCTTTCAGCAGCAGCAGGAGGATGAAGGCAATGCTGACTCGCAGCGTGAGCCCACACAAACCAGACTACCTCGGCTTTGGGAAGTGTCTCTTCTCAGCAGAGCAGTTCTCCTTGCTGGAAAAACATTCCCTTTGCAGCAGTTCCCACCCAGCTGTCGGCCATGGGAGTGTCCTGAGCTCCAGGTGCCTCTCCGTGAGAGGGAGAAACCCCAGGCGCTTCCACAGCCTCTATTTATCTCTCTCAGGCTGCACCTCTCAGGAGGTTAAACCTCCATCAATATGTTTCCTGCCAGCAACTGGTGCTTAATTATTATATAATAACTGCCTTAATAAATGGAAATGCCTTATCTGAGGCTTTTCATTGAACAGATGAGGCACGATCTTCCCTCCCATAAATCCCAGAGCAGATCGAAATGTCGCAGGGTCTGGGAGCAGCCGTGGGAGGTGAGGCCAAATCCTTGTTTACAGGGAATGGGAACATCTCCACGAGGGCTTCTCAGAGCAGACAGCACCCACATGTTTGAGTTTGTGACAGGGTTTGGAGCCCACCCAGCCAGAATAATTTGTCCAATTACAATTCACACTGTGTAGGTGAAGCTGTGTCATTATCAACATGAGGAGAAGGAAATTTGGGAAGAAAAATGAGGTTATTCAATCCAAACAATCCCCTTCCCCAAAAGCAGAGCACAGGGTGATGAAGATGTCAGAGGTTTCCCATGCCCACTGCAAACACTGCAACGCCTCCCTGGGCGTCACCAACACAAATTAACCGGAACTCCTTGCTTGACGTTGTCTCCTTTCATCTCAATTAACTTCCCTTCCTTTTTTTTCTCCCTCCTGACTGCTCACTGAAAAGTGTGACCAGAAGTTAATTACTCTAATCCAATTTAACCACCATTCCAGTGGGGCAACAGCGAGGGAAGCATGGCTGAGGGGCTGGAGCAGGGAGCAAAGGCAGGAAGGCTGTGGGACGGAAGTCTCAGCAGGACTTGTGAGCTCAGCTCTGTGCACGAGGAGACGCCAGCACAGCTTGCTCAGGCCTGGCACACGGAGCCTGGGAAGCAGGGAAAAGTGTGATCCCAAGTGTGCTGCCACGGCAGGAGCAGCAGGATCTCAGAACAAGAGAGGAAGAGCAGGGCAGCGATGACAGACACAGACACAGGGATGGCGGGCAGGGGAAACAGAGAAAAACAGACTAAAAGGTGAAGCCCAACTCTGCCTTCCCTGCGGAGGTGTCCAAATGCATCCTGCTAATTAATGGCCTTCTCCCAACATTCGGCCGGGGCTGCAGACTAATTAGAACCCCCTCTCCCGTGCTGGGAAGCTCTCTGACACGGGCACTGGCGGCCGCAGCCCCGGACTGGGGACATATGGCAGCAGAATGTGCCAGCCGAGGCAGCCCAGCGTGCCGGCAATGTGGGCAGCTGGGAATGAGCATTCCAGCCCCGGCACAAGCCCTCTCCAGTCTGCTTCCCCTGCTGCCTGCGAACTAAAGGGCCTGGAGTGCAAATCAGAGGCGCTTCTTGGCAGCAGAGCTGGGCCAGCGTCAGTCCGAGGTGGAAATCAGGCCACGGGGCTGGCAGTGCCGGGGAAGGCGCTGCAAACAAGCACCAAACGTGTCAGCAGCACACTCACCCCTCTGCTCAGCCCCGGCCACCACCAGGGGTAAATAAACCCAGCAATATTCCCATGGAATGTCCTCTTGGCAATCACAATTTCCCCTGCTGAGAATTGCCCATTTCTTCCCGTTCTCTCCACCAGCATTAGTCTATCCCAGGGATTTTAACTCGCACCCCCTGGTCACCATTATGCCTTGATAGCTCTCTGTCAGGGTCTTTATCAAAAAAGGCTTTTGAAATTCAAAAGAAGGAGTGTGTGTGTATAGACTCTCTCATTCCCTTTTATCCACTGGTCTCTTAACTCATCCAAAGGATTTAAGCGGGTCAGAGAAACATAATTTCCTTCAGCAGAGCCCATGCTGCCTGTCCCTTATCCTATGGAAAAGCCTAAATATAGACTCTAAAAGTCCTCGCAGCTGGGAATGTGAATGCAGCCAGCCAGCTTTGAAGCTGCCTGGGACTCGTGCAGTTCCCACATGAAGGGCTGGCTGGCTCTGTCAAAGGAAGGGAAAGTCTTTCAAAGATGCTTGGAGATAGCCAGAAAGATGTCAGTGGCCCACAGATTCTCCTTTTCCTTCTGTTTTTCTCCAGAGTTGCTTTATCCTCTTCAGCTCCTTGAGCTGAGGAGTAGCCAGGCAGCTCTGCTGGCTACACCCACCTGGGAAAGAAATGGGGAAAAGGCCTGGAGTCCAGTAGGAACCAGCTGAAATATCATGGAAGTGATGGTCCTGG
The DNA here is from genome assembly GCA_013399225.1 of Rhipidura dahli. Lineage (NCBI taxonomy): Eukaryota > Metazoa > Chordata > Aves > Passeriformes > Rhipiduridae > Rhipidura > Rhipidura dahli. The sequence goes on from VXAC01001695.1 coordinate 276,965, forward strand.
GGACACAGCCACGAGCAGGGGACTGTGCTGGGACTGGGAGGTCTAAGGGAAGAGTTTTTACCCAGCTGAGGTTTGAAGAGAGAAAAACCCCTGACCTGCTGCTGCTCTGAGGGTTGCTTTGGGGGGATCAGCCACTGTCTGAGCATCCTGTGGTCCCCTGCCACTCCTCTGGAAGGATTCCAGGTGCTTGGCTGATTCAGTTGTGCACAGGCTGCCTGTGGATCCCTCAGAGGCCACTGCTGCGTGGCAGCCTGGCCTGAGCAGTTGTGGATTAACTTGTGGGCTCCTTCCTTGCTCCTGCCTGACTGCTCCAGCTTCCCTGCGTTTGCTTCCACTGCTGATAAGGGCAGGTTATCAGGAGCTGCCGAGCCTCCAGGGAACAGCTAAGAGAGAGAGTTATTATTGCATCTTCCAACCAGACAGTGACACATTGGCCAGGACACTGTCCCTGGATTAAACCTTCTTCACCCAGAGCTCAGATGTCTCCAGGACCTGCCATCCATTTCCTTAATGCAGCTGCCTGGCAGTGAAATCCATGCCTGTGTCCATTAGGGAAATGCATCTCTTATGAGCACCAGGAACTCGGGCAGCCTTGGTAAATCTATTTGATGGATTCACTCCAACCCCAACCCCCCTTCCCTCAAAAGTTACCTTTGGCCAGGCACTGGAGCTGTCAGGTGGTGAGGGATAACAACATTTTGGGACTGAAGGAGAGCAAAACATCGGGGAAGGAGGCAGTGCTGGCTGCATCAGGCACAGGGAAAACAGCACTTCTGCATCAAGGGTGGGGGAGCTGCGGGGCAGCAGGCTCCACACGCTGCTCTGGAAGCACTTTGGAGACTCTCACTAATGGAGATGATCGCCCTGAGGGGACACGGGGAGGCACAGGAAGGTAACAGCTCACATTTGCAGCTGTTGGAAGGCACTGGAACAAGTCCCAGCTTGGCTCTGAGAGAGCCAGAGCCGAAGGGCAGCGCCTGCCCCGAGCACAGGGGACCTGTGCTCCGTGGGGCTGCCCCACAGAATTCCAGCACTTTCAACTCAGTCCTTTCACCCAGTGGCTGGGTCCTGGTTCCTCACTCCATCGCAGGCTGCAGATGGACCTTGGAAGGGCTCCAGGACAGGGATAGAGCAGGCCAGTCTCAGCTTTGAGCTGCTCTCCAGGGAAGCCTCCTGTGCTTCCTGCTGGCTGGGAGGAGTCAGATGTTGGCTGTTGCCATTTCTTGCTGCAGGAAAAGAGGGATTGTTCTTTCTGCTTCTTCTTCATCTCACTCTAAAATAAGAGGGAGTGAAGAGCCCTTCCCAGAGCTCTCCTCCATGCCCACATACCCGGGTGGAGGAGACAGGGAGGTCTGTACAGAGGGGGATGTCCATGACTGATAACGCCTTCAAGAGCATGGATTCTAGGAACCATCTCTGGGCTCTGCTGACAACAGTTTCTCCTGTCTCAGGGCATAAATGATGACCCAGATCTTCACCAAATCGTACCACAGATGGCAGATGGGTGACATTCCCTCTGGCCCTGCTTGGAATGGGCCAGGATGCAGCGATTTCCACCCAAGTCACGCAGCCTCGTCTTACGTGGCCTCCCTCCCACTCCAAGCTGCTACCAGGGCTGGGCTTTTTGTTGTTCCTTTTTTTCTTTCCCCCCCACCTCCTCCTCTTCTCTTAACCTTTCTTTGAGCTCTCACTTGCTTCCTCAGCACCTCAGTGTAATTGCTTGCAGTCTCCGAGGATCCTGGGGAGGATTTATGTAACACACCAGGCAGCAATTTGAAAGGCCGCTTTCGGATATAAGAACTTAATGCTACACCAGCCTTGGGGAAAACGAGCTGCAATCCTTGGCAGGGCTGTGCTGTGCTTGCCAAAGGCTCTGGAGCAGCACAGGCACCTCTCAGCCTCCCTGATCCCTGTGTGGAGAGCGGGAAGAGCTGTCCTTAGACGAGTGGCTCGCTTCTTCTGCGTGGTTTTATCCAGAGGGGGAGGCAGAGGCAGGCAGCAAACACTCAGCGTTGTGAGTCGTTTGGAGAGAGCAGAGATGGGGTTATTTTTCTGGCACACCTGTGGTTATTTTTTCGGCAGGCAGCGTGGTCTGGCTGGGATTTCTTTCTCTCCACTGCATTTCTGGGTGTAGAAGGGCAAAAAAGACTTTCTGGGTACCTCTGTTGCTTTCAACAGCATGAGGAGGGCATCAGGACTTTGGTGTTATTGATTATTAATCAGTCTGGGCAGGGATGGGAGAGGGGGTGATGCTTTGAGGAGGGAAAGGATTTCTTGTAAGGCTCTTAGAGCACCGTGACCCCACAGCAGCACTCAGGTGCTCTGGTTTGAGGTCTGAATTCTGCTGGTTGGACAGCTCAGGCTGTGCCTGGCAGGGGCAGAAGAACAGATCGGTGCACCACACACCCACAGGGAACCCCCCAAGGCAGCCCAGCCAGACCTGCCCTGATAGAGACAGGTTCTGGTCCCTGGAAGAACAATATGTTTTCCAGAGAGCTGAAATTTTTCACTCCAGTTTTCCTTTAACTCGATTCTATCCTTTCTTCCTCCTTTAAAATCATATTTGCCTTAATCTTTTCCATTCAGGTTGCTGCTGGAAATAAAACCGGAGCAATCAAACTGAGTGTGGCTCTCTGTCCACCCGTCAGTCTGTCTGCCCTCGCTCCCTCCGAGCTGTTGAGCTGATTTCAAGTGCTTTCAACACAGAATTAGAGACCTTAAAGCTCAGAGGTGCCAAGGAGTGAGATGGAGAGATTTGGCTGAGCAGAGAAGAGCCATCGCCCTGATCAAGTCATTAGAGAAGCAGCATGAGATGGAGGCGCAGGAAACCGGGGACGTCGTTCAAGGGAACAATTTCTTAACTTCAAACTTGATGCTGTTGTGAGCTTCCTTCATAAGGAAAAGGAAGAGAAAAGTCTTCCAAAGTTGTGCAGCCTTCAAATTAAACCAAGCCTGGCGCTGCTGGACAGACAGCCCTGCTCTGGGTGGCTGGGGAAGGCCTCATTGTCCTCACCATCCTCACTGCTGGTACCTGCAGGGTCTGCCCTGCCTTTCCCAGGATTCCTTCTCCAGAGGCTGGTCAGGCTCTGGCACAGCTGTCCAGAGCAGTGCTGGAGTCGAATCCCTGGAGGGATTTAACAGATGTGTGGATGTGGCACTTGGGGACGTGGCTCAGGGGTGGCCTTGGCAGTGCTGGAGGAACAGTTGGATTTGATGATCTTGGAGTGCTTTTCCAACCTTAAACAACTCAAGGATTCAATGATTCTGTGCCTGGCTACTCCTGACTGACCAACGTGGGGCTACAAAGCTGTGCTGGCAGCGGGAATGAACCCAGGCTTTGACACAAGAGTGGAACAAGCTCTGCCTGCCTGCTCCTGCGAGGGCGATTTCCAGTGCTGCTTCCCATATCCTGACTTTAATGTGGCTGTTCCAGCAATGCCAAACCCTCCTAAACCCTCCTGTCCTTGTTATTCCAACAGCTCCGGGCCTCCTTTTCTTCTTCCACACCACAGCCTTTAAATTCCCACCTCCCCTCCACCAACAGCCACATCCTGCCTGGAATAACAAGTGCTAATCCATCATTTCCAGCACCAAACCAGCATTTCGCTTTCTTGTCCTTCTTGTATCCATAAAGAATCGGGGCGGGGAACGACTCACAACAACAACAGCAACAACAACAACAACAACAGCAACAACAACAACAACAGCAACAACAGCAGCAACCCAAAAAATCCCCGAGTAAATTACCATTGCAGCTGAGGTTTTACACGCACGCAAGTCAGGAAGTTCCAAGTTATGGTTCCCCCTGCAGCTGTAATTCTGGCACACTGCACATATATATTAAGACATTAAAGTTAGCCCCATAAACAGCCATACAAAATACTACAGGCTCACAGGGGGGCCGATCTACGATGGCCAGGGGAGCCATAATTCCTGCTGCCCTGACTCCTGTGCGTGAGTTTCTCCCTCAGAAAAGGAATAAGTCAGCTCTCATTCACTTGTAATTCACAGCTCGGGACGCTGATAGGGAAGGGAAAAGAGGGATTGTTCTTTCTGCTTCTTCTTCATCTCACTCTAAAATTTTTTTCTTTTTTTTTCTTATTGCCCAGGCTGTTGTCTGGCTGCCTGTGATCAATGCTCTCCCTTTGTCTGACTTTGATATATCGGGAGGGATCTCAGATTTCTATTCCCAGCCTCTCTCTCTCCGTAGCTGATCCAGCTCCCCAGCAAGGCACAGGCAGGCAATAGATAAGGGATAGCCTTTGATTGAATTTATTTAATTTATATGGCCGATGGGACACAGGAGGAGTATTAAAATACAAATTAGCAGCTTTATATTTCCCAGGCATTGAAATCTCCCCAGCAGATAATGAGCTGCTGGAAGCTTATCTGCCAAGGGTCTCTCCCCAGCCACACCTATTCCCTTTCTCCCGAGATCCTGGAGTAAACACTGGGAAAGTTGAGAAGCGGAGAGTTACAGTTTCAGTCCTTAATGCAGCAATAAATAACTCAGGCCAGCAGTTTGAAACAGCTCTGACTCGCTGGGGGAGCTCTCTCTGCCCATTCAGCTGGCTCAGGCTCCCATCCCACATATCCAAGTGAAGTTCCATTATCCATAGGAGCGTTCATTTCCAAGTGGAAATGAACTTCCGTTATCCACGGGAGCATCCTCTGGCAGTCCCAGCAACCCAGCAGCCTTCCTCTGACTGGGTAAGATCCTCATTTTGGGTGGGACATTTCATTCTGCTCCTCTCACAGATAAATCAGAGGTTTCTGTGATGCTGTGGTCACCTTTGGAAGTGGCAGGTGGGAGGGTGGAGAAGCAGCAGAGGAAAAGGAGCAGCAGTGGGAATGGACACGTTTGCCTGTGGAGCACAGTTAGAGATGCAGGGGTAGCAGCGAGGAACCCTGGAGAAGCTCCTTCAATGTTCCATTTTCTTGCAGTGGAGATTGTTAATTGGATCTGAACAAGAAATGTGCCAGTGGATGAAGTGCTCAGTAGAAAATGCCTCCAGGTAAACTAAACCAACAAATAAACTCAGCCTGGAGGTCAAACTGACCCTGACCTTAAACTGAGTTAAAAAGAACCCTTCCCAGAGTGGGATCTTGAACTCACACAGAAGTGAGAAAATACTCTCTGATGGGATTTTCAGGAGATTTTGAAGCTGGGGCAATGAGCACCTGAATTCTGAGCACCCAGGGCAGCTGCTCCTCTTCCAGAAGCTCCCGGGACAATTCCCTTCCTTTGGCAGAAGGAATTGGTTACAGGAGAAGCTGATCTGCTGCCCAGGGGCTCAGGCACAGCCGGAGCCTGGCTGGGCTGCTAAGGGAAGGGGAGGTGATATTCCCCACAAGCAATGGATGCCTGAGAGCAGGGAGTATCCCTCCCTCCCTCCCCAGCTCCTCCCCATGCCAGGATATGGTGCTGGAGCAGAGGAGGAGGAGGAGGAGGAGTGGGCTCGGCACATTCCCAGCAAAGCTGGATCCAGAGCTGCCGACCACCAGGGCAGGGATGCAGGCTGAGTGATGCTGACTGAGCCTCTCCTCTCTGGGAGACCCCTCCCAGCACACAAACGGCTCAGGCTCCTCCCTGGGTGAGAGCTAAAGCACAGTTCTGCAGGAATATTCTGTTTTCCTCGGTTTCCCACCAGAGAGCTGAAAAGCTGGGATGTGATTGAGACAAAGATTTCCCTCACCTTCCAGGCAGGAATTTACCTGCTGCCCACTGCCACCAATTCCATTCTGGATGTTTCAGTGGAGACTTGGTGTGGTTTCGGTGGGCACTGACACCTTCAATCCTGGTTTGGAGCAGGAGGATCTGGCTTTACCCAATCCTGCTTGGCACAGGCGTGACTTTCAACCAACCTCCCAACTTCAACAAGAACACTCCTTTCCCAGTTCCACTGGATAACCAGGATACTCGTTCTCCATTGAAGAGCAGCCTGACCCTCTGACTTTTCTTCCCATTAGAAAGTAAAATGACCCAGGGAGTGACAAAATTACGCTGTCAAAAACAAGACAGTCACTTTGAAAATCAATAATCCCCCGAGGTGTCATTGTGAGTTAACAGCTCTCTCAGGCCCAAAGCACAGAGCTGGGATTAATGCTGTTCTTGCCACCTTCCCCACCAACATCCCCGCTGCTGCTGCTCCTCGAGAAACTCTCTGACATGGAATTCCACTTAAAGCAGCACAAAGGATGAATTTTTCAGTTCGGTGACCAAATGAAAAATTGTCGAGAGAGATGAGAAAAAGAGAGAAAAGAAATGTGCTACAGGCCATCCTACATGCTTTATGCAAGGCAAACCCAAAATACAATCTTTTTCGTTTGGCATGATTTGACAGTTACTGACTCCCACTCCTTTATTTCCACCCTGCTCAGATCCCATTTCTCAGGCTCTTCACGCTCGTACCAGTGCGTGTGGTGTGCCTGCTGCAGAAAATCAGCTCTTCCTGCTCTCCAGACTCCAGAACACAGTGACAGGATAAGAGGACACGGCCTCAAGTTGTACCAAGGGAAATTTAGATTGGATCCCAGGAAAAATGTCCTCACTAAAAGGGTTGTCAAGTCCTGGCACAGCTGCCCAGGGCAGCGGTGGGGTTGCCATGCCTGGAGGGACTGAGCAGATGTGTGGATGCGGCACTTGGGGATGTGGGGGAATGGTTGGGCTAATGACCTTAAAGGTCTTCTCCAACCTGAAGGATTTGATGATTTGTTTGTTAGAAGGAGGAAAGGTGTCACCTCAGAATAAAACATTGGGTCTGTGCAATGCTGGCAGAAGCTATTGAAGCCTCTGCTCCATCTTCCTGCCCTTGTCTGCCCCTCAGAAAAAAATCATTGCACTCCCTGAGCTGAGCCCAGACGGGGCCAGTCCACCCCACAGCTGGGAAAATGCCCTTTCCAGCAGGTTTAAAAACAACCCAGAAGTGATTAACACCCAAAAAATGGTTGGTTTAAAGAGGGACAAAACATCTGGGAAGAGTGGTGACCCCCTCCAGATGTGTCCCTGGATTTTCCAGCAGTTTGGAGAGTTGGGAGTGAAAGAGATCTGAGCTGCCTGGAATGCCCCTTGCATTTCAGGATGGCTCAAACCCCAGCACACACAGCTGGTGCCACAACAGGGCACTGCAGGTGTTTCAGGAGGTGACACTGGGCACTGGGAATATGAACTCCCACTCCTGGGAAGGGGCTTTTACCTGCTGGGATGACAGTGGGGTTTCTCCTGACGAGCCCTGAGCCAGGACAGAGAGGGCAGGACTGGCACAGGGCTCATTGTGTGGACATTTTTGATGTGCAGCACACACCCAAGGTCCCGAGCAGCTGCTGCCACTGAAGCTCCTGCTGCATTTTTACAGAGTCCAGGTGTCAGAGCTGCCATCCTGTCCAAATCCAGGGCTGGGATAATGAGCTGCTGCCTAAATCCCACTTCAGAGGTGCATCAATCACATTTTGCTCCAGGATATCCACACCAGCCCTCATCATCCTGCATGGACATTCCTGGCATGGGAAGCACACTGGGAAAATGAGCCAGGTAAAAAATGCAGAGGATTGGATTTCCTCAGTCACCACCAGGCAGCTGGGCAGGCAAGCCCCAAAATTAATATTCCCTGCCCTTATCCACACCCCAGCCTGACCTCACCAGAAAAATACCCAGGGATGAGAGATGGGGAGCCAAAGTTTCTGCAGCAGCTGCATGGATCTGTGACACCACAGCATCCAGGGGCTCCTGGGCTGCAGGAAGGTCTGGATGAAATTACACATTAGTCTCAATTTCTTCCCTGTCTTGAGCAAAAAAAAATGTCCAAAAGGGTCTTTCCTCCTCCCCCTGTGACCAAGGCAACAACCAGAGAACATCTCCTGCCTTGGACTCCTTATTAGTTTAATTAGATGATTTTCTGCATGATTTATCTTGAACGCTGCAATTGCACAATCAAATCACAGATCAGTTGACAACTTCATTTAAAAAATTAGTGTTTAGCAGCTTTGTGAGCTCTAAAAGCTCTGAGGACATCTGTCAGCAGTGACCCCTTCTGATAGTGACAAACAGTGCCAGCCTGTGTCCCCACCTCCTGTCCTGCCTGCAAGCTGGCACGCTGGAGAAACCCTGGAGAACAACAAAAAAAACCCCTGACGCCTGGGGGTTTTTTGGCATCTGTCAAAGCTGCCCATGCTTGGCCTCCCCCCTCAGATGTCAGTCCCCAACTGTGAGAGAGTGTCAGGAGGGAACAGATCCTGCTGCTCCCAGGGGCTCTGTGTTCCTGATGGATTTGCAGCAGCTCCCGCTGAATCGTGTGGGAGTTGGTGCCTGCTGGGAAGCTGCCACCCCTGCTCAGAGTGGCACTAAAATTGGAGCCCCTGCGCTCACCTTTGGAGCTGTGCCCATCCCGGGACACGTGGGCGGGATGGAGGGAGGGATGCTGCCGATAGAATGGCTGGAAAACCCGAAGCTGAGCACAGGAGCTCTCAGTGGTGCATTTCCCACATCCCAGGCCTCCTGCAGGAGGTGTTGATCAGCGGGCTGGGCTTGGATGAGCTCAGTACAGGGAGTTTGGAGTTCCCTTGTGCTTGGCAGGCTGGCAGGAATCACTCCCAGAACAGGGCAGGGCAGCAGAGCCCACTGATGGGGATGGTGATGCCAACAGAGCTGCTTGGGCAGATCCTGCAGGGACTGTGGGGAGAAGATGAGAGATTTACCCATCATTTCCTGCAGGTCTGGGGAGCTTTGGCTCATTTCTTTGAGCAGGGAATGCACAAACTGTGCCTTTCCTCTAAAGAAACAGGAGCCAGACCCAGCTTCTCCTCCTGGCTCTATCCTGTGCCTACCCAGAGAGCCAGGCTCTCCAGGCTGGAGGGTGTGAGGGCTGATCTGATCCTTGAGGTGACCCAAAGCCAAAGGGATTCTCTGAATCCTCCACGTTCAGGCTGAGGCAATGACACCCATCCTGAGGGATCCTGTCCAGCCCGGGTGACACCACAATGAGCACAGAGCATCCTGCACCCTCAGAGATCTCCAGAAATCCCAGTGACACCATCTGAGCTCAGACCTTGTGAAGGTGCTCAGGAATCAGCCTCCATTGCACTTCTTAAGCAGCCTGAGACAACTGATTATAACGAGCGGCGCTAATTAGACTGTTTTAATTCAAAGGCCAGCAGACTAGGAGAGATGTGAACCAAGGGAACATTTGGGAGGCAGCTGCTGGGATTTCCAGCCGCTGTAATTCCTCCAAGTTGCCCACTGGTGAGTCCTTTAGCAAATGTCTCTTGTCCCACCTCTCTCCCCACAACGAGACCTTGGCCAGGAAGGGCGAGGAAGGACAGAACCCCCATTCCTCCATTCTCCAGCAGCCCCTCTGGGCCATGGAATGACAGCTGTTTCCAGTCAAACGAGCCTCCTTCTCTTGTTCCCTCTTCCAACGTTTGCTTCAGCTGAGATTCAATTGCACAGATGAGAGAAACAACTCAGGAAGGAGCTAATTAGAGGAAGACAGCGCAGCAGATGAACTGAGGTGGAACCGGGAAAGGAGGTGGTGGAGGGTAGAGAAGGGAATGGGAATCCTAAGAGGAGCAGCAAATACATGGAGCCAGTCCAAAGGGACCATGAAAAACTGCCAGAGGCACCTCCCAGAATTCCTAGAAACTTGGGAAACAGCGGCACTTGGCACCCATCTCCTGGTTGTGCCAGCCTTTCCAGCCCTGGGAGCTCCAGGAGAAACTGTTGATCACCTTTGGGCCTGAGCTCCCCTTTTTGTAAAAATCCAGGTCTGTTCCTGCTTGTGTTCAGGAATGATCAGTGATGGACTTAGAAACATCTTGAGATGTGCAGACAAAAGGGACTCCAGAAGAGCACATGAGACACCAGAACACTTCAGCAGAACAAGTCTCCTTGTAAAGCCGCTGTTTGGAGCCTTGGAAGGTGTGCAGGAGAACAGGCAGCTGGGACAAGGATGAGGAGTCCAAGAGATCCCTTAGGTGACTTTTTGGCCAAACCACAGTCTGTGGAACCCTGGTGATTGACTCCAGCCCTAATTCGGCTCTCTGGCACATCTAGAAATCCAAATCTAGAATTCCCAGCTGGGGAAAGGCAGGTGCTGGCCTGTCACACCAGCTCCTTCCCCTCAGTGGCACCATCTCCTGTGTCCCCTACTTCTCTTTATTACCAAAATGCCCCGAAGACACCATTGATGATGGAAAACCATCAGAGAGGCAATTAGAAAGAAGTTAAAGTGAATTACATATGCAGGGTTTATTTTCTGTTTTCTGCTAAGGCTGCTGCCAATTATTGTGCAATTAGGCTGCCTTCATTAGCAAATGAGATTAAAATTAACATCGTTAATTACTTGTTCTGTTAAACAGGGGGAAGCAGGCATTTAAGGGGAAGATGCAGGGAAGGTTTTGCTTGGAGCAGATGGAGCAATGTTCTCCAGCACCTTTCCTTCAAGGGCTGCTCTGGGTTCTTCACTGGGCTAATACAGAGATTAAATTCACGCCACCAAGGCAAGGCCTTGCAGGAACATGGCACAAAGCAGCTCAGAAAATCATCCTCACATGGTGCAGAACCAAAGCTCATGGCCACAGGGGTTGCTCCCACCTGGGACTGGAGGAAGCCTCTCACAGTTGCTGTAGGAATTTCCAAGGGGTCTGACACCGCCAGCGATGGGGAAATGGAGCCGGAAAAGCTGTTGTTATTTATGGCAATGTGTTCTTGGCCTGGACATTCTGTGGACACTGAAGAAGATTCTCCTGGGCTCACAGGCTGGCCAGGGAGGTCAAGGAGGAGCAGCAGAGCTCCAGAGTGCTGCTGGTGGTGGTGATGGTGGTGCCTTCACAGGCTGACTCACTGGTACCATTTGCTGCAAAACTCAGATAATGAAGTCCAAAGTGATGCCACCAAGCTGTGAGGTCCCCCTTTGAGGTTCCTGGATCCCAGGGCTGCAGAGGACCTCAGGAAGTGACCCAGCCCAGCCTGCTGTCCCCACACAGAGCCAGCATGGCTGGACCATTTTCACCTGTGGTCTCTCTAGGCCACTCTTGCAGCTCCAACGCAGGCCCTGCCCCTTCTGACACATTGCATCCAACATTTTGCTTTCTTTTCCTCTGGGAAGGCTCCTCCAAGTGCTTCATCACTTACCCAGTGCCAGCTGACTGCTCCATGGACATAGAAAAGTGATTCTGTCCATTCTGCTTGCATCAGCCTTTGTCATATTTCAGAACTATTCCAGTCTTGCTTGAATTCCTCTTCTTTGGACTAAACCATCCCAGTTTACTCAATTTTCCTCTTCAGCCCACGCCTGCCAATCTTCAGCCAGTCCTCCTTGCTCTGGACTCTCTTCCAACGCTTTGCAACTTTCTGGATGAATTGTGCTCAAAACTGGATCCAGCATCCAGCTGAGCTGTCCATAGCACTGGGCAAAGCAGGAACTCCATTTTATGTGCCCACTAGGGATACTTCTGTCTACACTCTCCTGTTTATCATTTTTCACAGCAACTCAGCATCTCTCATCCACTCCCTGATCAAAAAAAGAGCCCCAGACTTTCCTGCGGGATTGCCGTTCTGCCTCCTGCATGAGAACAATTCATTATGCCTGCCTAGATGGAAAATCCTGTACTTATCTCTATTAAATTGCATCTGATTTCTTCCAAACCATTTCTCCAATTTGTCAAAATCATTTTGAGAGAGCTCAACAGACTGCAAAGGTCCCTTGGAAAACACGGAGTGCAGTGAGACAGCCCTGAATTTCATCCCAAGCCTTGCCAGGCTGAGGTTTCCCCTGGATCTCTGCTTGTCTCACTTTGCTCAGCAACACCTAAAAGCAACATGTGATCCCTGTGAGGATCCCCAAAGAGCTGAGCCTCTTCAAAGCATGCAGGTGTGCAAATAATGTCCCAAATAATGTCCCAAACACCAGGAAAGGCACTGCTGTGGCTGCAGAACCCCTGCTCAGGCTGCTCTCAGTCCATGCCAGAGTCCTTGCAGGGCACTGCAACACCACTCCCCAGCTCTGAGCAAACCCAAAGACTCCCCAGCTGCATCAAAGCCTTAGGAAATAGACTCAGCTGCACTTGTGCCCTGCTGCAGGGGTTACCTGGCAGCCTGTGAGCTGCTCCTCGTGCTAATGGACTCGCTTTTCTCTGTAGCACAGGTAGCAGCCAGGGCTGAGAGCCTCTCTGCATAAGGCTCAGACAAAGCAGGGCAGTTTTTATTAGATTTGCTTTGGAGCACACAAACCTTTGCATTGGCAATAAGAGCATCAGGCTGCAAGTGAACCAAAGCTGAGGTCACTTATTGTCTGTCCCCTTTGCTCGCATGTTCCTCTGCTCTAAAAATATCAGGTGCCCCTTGGCCACAGGTCAGAACTTCCACGAGAAGGAGAGGCCTGGCTGGAACAGACCCCGCTGATCCTGAGGGAGCACAGAGGGCTCAGCCTCTTCCCTGGTGTGTTTGGATCTCTGGCTGACCTCCCAGGAGCTGTTTCCCCTCTCTCTGAGCCCCTCACCTGTGCGGAAGGTGCCGCAGTTGTGAGCAGCACCGCTGGCAGCAGCGAGAGCACAGCCCAAGCTCAGCTGTGCCCCTCGCTGGATGCAGCTGAGTGCACCCCAGGTTTGGCTTTCCTGACAGCTCCGTGAAGCTGGGAGGGGAAATCTTCCCATGTCTCCAGCTGGAGAACTCTGTCAGAAGGAGATTTAACAATGTACCCATGGTTAGCCATGAGCAGGAGGCCACTTGGGGAACTGATACAGTTTCTTACTCAGGGGAGATTTTCAGCGTTGATGATCTGTAAAATGTTTGCCTTGAATTTCCTTTAGACCCAGCACGGAGCAGTATCTTATTTCAAAGCTGTGTTTAAGAATGGCCATGAACTTTATTAGGTGTGAGCCCTTCAGTGAGGAAAGCAATCGGATTGTGAGCACTGCAATACCTCGTGCATAGCAAGCAGGCAGCTGGCTCTGAGGAGAGTTTTCTCATGCAGACCTCATCAAAAAATGAAATGAGAAAATAAGTAGACAGGACTAGGCAGGGAATTCTTCTGCCTTTGTGCCCCAAGGGGAGTATATCCAAATTAATAGGCCTTTTCCACTGCTAATGGCTCGCTGAAGATGTGGGAGTCACAGGCCACATTGTCAGCTGGTGTAAATCAGTGTGTACCTGGAGACAGAGCTGGAACATTCATTTCCATTCCTCTTAGCCAGCCCACCTTCCCAGGGCACCAGGATAAGCCAAAACCAACTCAGGTGTCGCTGGTTCCCACCTGGCTCCCTCTGGGAGGAGGGCACATGGATAGGGATGGTATCCTAAAACCACCCAGTGTGGTAAAATCCTGACCAAGGCCAAATCATCCAGCACTGGCATTTCCCTGCTCCTCTTCCAGGCTCAGCGATCCCCTGGAGATGAGCTGAAAGGAGGTTGGCAGAGGGAAAAAGTAGTAGTGTGATGGGATCAGCAGGCTGGAAGGGACTGGGAAAAGGTGTAAGGGACCTTGAGGTGTGCACAGGGCAGGAAAAGGGGGATGGGAGAGGGAGACAACGAGAGATAACCAGGTGATACGGAATCTTCCTGTCAGACTCCTCCGTGAGGGCAGATTTATCCACCTCCTTCCCCTGGAAAATTCATTAGGCTTTTGTGCCTCCCTCCTCTCCCTGCCAACGTGCTCCAGCTTTGCCCAGGAAAAAACCAGTAATTCATGTCCAAGCTCTCTCCTTTCCCTACACCTGTGGAACAGCACAGCATCCTCCCACCCCAGCTCTGCTCCTGCTGATGGGCACCAGCATCCTGGAAAAATGCAGCTATTCCTGCAGGAATCTGCAGACAAACAGCAGAAATCCTCTGCTGACACCACAGCTTGCTGTGAGAACCGACCCATGGATGAGCAGCTCCCCTGGAAATACAAGGGAAGCAGTTCCAGGACCAGGGTGTGTTCTTCAGTCAGCTTAATTTATCCATAACTCAAGCCAAAGGAAATTGAAGTGGCCTGTCCCAGCATTCCTCAATTTGCCAACGCATTGGCTATGGAAAGAGATAAGAAATAAGGGCTGAAATCTTAAAAGAAGCCATTAGGCAAACACAGAAGCAAAGAGCAGCTGAAATGCATGTTTATGCACCGATAAGATTCTGAACGTTTCTTTCAGCACCTGACAGCCAGAGGTATCAACAAGGTAGACAGATTAAATTCCTACAGGTATTAATTAAAAGGATTCTGATGAGGAGAGAAATTAAGGCCCAAACACAGAGCAGCAACAACTGTTATTTTGTCTGCAGAGAATGTTTAGCTCTAAGCAAGTGCTGTGGGGGGAAAGAAAGGCTTGTGTGAGATGCAGATGGGAGATGAGGAAACACATCTCCAAAGGGTAAAAGGGCCACAAGTGAGCTGGAACAAAAATATTGGGATGGCTCTGGTGGTGGTGAAACAGTAATGAAGAGAGACAAGGAGCTGACCACTGTGGGCAGCCTGCAAAAATGGGAATGTGGAAATGGCAGAGAAAGCCCGAAGATTCCTGTGGCCACAGTCTGAGATTCCCAAGACCAAAGAGAGTAAAGCATCACCTGCAGGCAGCTGCTCTGTGGCAAGAGCTGGAGGAAGGGCACAAGCACAGAGACAGAGGAAGGGGAGCCGCTGGGATCTCTCACAGCACCGTGTGTGCAGGGCTGGGCAGGAAGGACAAAAACCTGTTCAGGAACCCTCACCTGCTGCTACAGTCAGCTCTGAGGGGTCTGTGGGAGCCTTGTGTGTGGCTGCCCAAGCAGGGAGATGTGGGGCAGTGTCTGAACTGAACACACCTCCAGGCACAGCTTCTCCCTGACTGCACGTGCAGACACCTAAGAGGAGGAACAACCTGGAGAAGCAGACACGAGGTCAGGGACTGGCAGAGCCTGGCAGATTCCTGGTTCCACCACTGACACCAGGCAGGAGGGAGGATTTGAGGCAAGTTGTTTGCCACAGCTTCCCTTCCTAATGAAACTGAAGTGCCCTTCTTCCCTTCATCCTAATCCTTTCCTTTTCCAGCCTAACCTGACCTCCTGCAGAGTCCATGGACTGTTTGTTGAAGCAAACAGGACTTCCCACGCCTGAAAGATTCGTGGTGCCAGATTCACCATTCCAGCTGCTGCAATGGCTGCAATTCCACCTCTGCATGCCTGTGACACCCGTGTGGGTGAGTGCTGCTCCAGGAGAACCCCCAGCTCCCATGGAATGTGTTGATCTGAGTTTAGCTGCCATCCCATTTCCTCTGGAAGACACATCCAGCTGAAGCCAGACAGATTCCACCCACCACAAGGCAGCACAGCTGACGTCTTGTGGCAGTCCCTTGAGGACACATCTCCAGAAAAAGAATCACACAGCTGCTCATCTCAGCTCCCAAAGTCACTGCTTCTCTCCCTGTTCGGTTTTTTTCCCCCTCTCCTTTTCTCTCAGTTGCTTCATTTCCATCGTTTTCCTCCCAGCAGGTTGACAGAACAGCGAATGCTTCGTGGCAGGGAGGGTTGGGTTGGCAAAATCCTCACTCAGGAAACACCGGAGCGGCTCAGGAACGCGTTTGGAAAAGCCACGGTCCCATTGTGATGCAGCTGCCACGTGCCAGGGATTAAACACCGACTTGGAAGTTAGCGGGAGCGAAATGTCAACTCAGGGGTTGATTTCATTCACCTGACATTCCTGTTAATAACAATGCCTAATTAGAAAGGCTTTTAAGCATCCGTTACATTAATTTAACGTGAAAAATCTCATGGAGCTTTATTGGAATTGTTTTCCCCTGTAAAATTAACCCTGCAGGCTTGTTACACATGTTTTCATTAGGGACTGTGAGCAGCGGGGATATTTGATGAATTAGAATCAGCCCTTTCGTCTTTGAGTTTAACTTTGTATTTCAAGTTCTTTTATGCTGATAAAGCCCTAATTCAACCCCCCCCCCCACCCCTCCATTAATTTCAAACGTACCACAGCCTCCTCACACTGCACAGGCCGAGGGCTGCAAACCGAGCCCAGTGCTGCCAATTCCCATGCAAGGCAGATAAAAGGCTCAGTTCAGAGCCTGTGGTAGCAGCTGGTGCAGATTCTGGTGTGCAGCCCCGCTCTGCTCCGTGCAGCGCGTGCCTCTCGCACGGCTCTTTCCCACACTTGCAGCTGCCAAGCCGTCTTTCAGGGAGCTGGAAAGCCACCACCGGCTTGCCCCTTTATTATTTTATTATTATTTAATTTTTGTTCTGTTTTTATTTAATTATTTTTTATTGTTTNCATCATTTAATCATTTATTATTCTTATTATATATATATTTAATATTTTATTATGTTATTACATTATCATGTTGCCATGTTATCATTTTATTTATGATTTTATTATGATTTTATAATTGTATTGATATCATTTTATCAGTTTACCATTTCATTTTATTCCCCTTTCTAAGTGTGACAGCTGCCACCTCAGCCAGCACTGGGGCTCCCACCTTTAAGGGCACAAAGTGCTGCAGCAGGAAATGCCCCAGGGATATTCAGGGGAGTGCCAGAGCCCTGGCACTGCTGGTGGCCCCACATCACAACGCCCTGGCCACGCTCTCCAAGTGGCTGCAATGAAGAGGGACAGGGCTGATGTGAGTCCCCTTTGAAGGCTTTTCCATCCCTTTGGAGAACAGCCAGAGCTATTTCCAGCACTGGGATTCATTAAACTGTGGCACCACGTCAGAGTCTGGGCTGCCATTGAACTTCCCAGCTTGGGAGAACACAGAGAGATTTTAATGATGGATCCACTCGGGGACTGGAGGGGGGGAAAGTTGAAGGAACAGGAACAAAAATATTTGACTGGCATAAATCCATGGAATTGTTTGACATCTGGTGGAAATCTGACACGAAGCCAAGTCCCCTGTCACAGGGATGTGTTACTGAAATTGAACCGAAATGGCAAAGGAATCACAGCGGCACATGAATGGAGGAGACCACACACACCCCCTGCTCTCCTGCAGCCCACCCCAGGACGCTTCCCCTCATTCCATTTTGCACTGCTGCAGCTTCCCCAGATCTCCAATTCCCAGCTGATTTCACCCCTCTCCATAGCAAACCACCCTGCTGCCTAATGCACCAGATGTAAGAATATTTCCTGATAACCACTGAGACTTCTCCTCTTATTAAGGCTCTCCCTTGAGTCCCTGCACATTAATATTACCCATCTGTGGTATTTATTCTCTCTCAATATGCACACACTTAGCCTGTCCCTCGCAGTTGTTACTCTGCCAAGCTGTACATAATTAGATGTTTCGAACCTCTCCTCGTTAATCAGACCCTTTGAACTCGCTGCAGCTCCAATAACGTTGTTCAACTTCCCAAGCTGGCCAGTGCCCATCTCCTAAGGAGGTGTGCAGGCCAGAGTGTGGTGTCCCAGCTGTGTCCCAGAGGAAGGCAGCGTGACCCTGTGCCTGCAGTGCCCTCAGCCTTCCTCTGCAGCCACAGCACAGCTCAACTCTTCCCCTCTCTAATCCTCAGATCCCTTCTGATCATCTTCTGGCTCACAAGTCCTCCAAGGCTCTGCTGCAGATGATGGAGATCTTTTCTGCCAGCTTGGTGCCCTGCTCCCTCCCTCCTACCACTCATCCCACAGATCAAGTTATTAACTGGGAGCACCATTGGCAGGCAGGGGGAGAGACACGGATAGGGAATGAAAGGCACGCACAGGATTTGTATGCAAGTTTAGCTCCTCTGCTCACTCTGGCATTGGCATTGCCTCAAAAACTAGTTCAGTTTGCTCCCTGCTGAGAATTTGTTTCTGGAAACCTGTCCTGCCTAATTTCCTACACTTCCCAAAGCTATATCCTTTGAAAAAAAAAAGGCTCCTCAGCTTCCTTCCCTAACTGCCCTCTACTAAAGAGCTTTTCCTTGATCCTTCCCAGCTGCTCAGAACCTGCTGCCTGTGTTAACCCATTTCCTGCTGGCAGAGGCAAAATCCACCTTCTGCTCTGCATGGGAGCAAACTCAGGCCAGGAACCATCACACCTGATGTGAAACCTCTGCTTGGATTAGTGGGATTTCAGCTGGATAAGATCTGGATGTGAATTTCTATTAGGAGGCTCTTGGCATCTGCTGAGAAAATTTTGGCATCCTCTCCCCAAACTGGTCTGATAAAAGCCACCAGGCCTGGAGCTCTGTCTTTTACAGGGGATGTAAAAGGATAAGGAGTGGTGTGGCAATTCTGCTGTTAGAATAGTTTTGGAATCTGAAATTGGATAAAAAGCACTGCAGCTCGGGCTGCCCGGGTTTCCCTGTCATTTCCATCCTGCTCATGCTGCTGTCTCTCATCCCTGCTGTGGATGCTCTGTGCTGAGATTTCTTAGAGGCTGAATCTCACCACCTGAGCTGCCAACACCTTATCTCAGCAGCTCAGCCAAGCACGGGGACTCAGCACAGGTGACAAAGGCTGAGATGTGGCTGTTAATTGCGTTTGTGCTGCTTTTCCATAGGATGGCAGGGCCTGAGAAGTGACAGACTAAAAAAAAGCTTAAACCTAAAAAAAAAACCTGACCCACAGATTACCTAACAACTCTTCAGTGATTTGGAAAAGGAAAGAAAACCTGTTTCTGAGTATTTTCCCAAAATCAAGGGAGAAAAGAAGTGTAAGAGCATGTCAGAAGCAAAAGATGCTGAGAGGTGAGGGAGTAGCAATAATCCAGAGGCTGAGCTTTTCCTATGGGAAAACCTCTGGGCTCAAGCCCTGCCTGCAGAACAGAGCTGCTGACACTACGGCAGCACAAATCCCCCTCAGATGGCAAGAGGTGGCTTAGCAGAACCTCCACTCCCCAGCAGCAGGGCTGGGAGGCAGGTCCTTCCCTCCCAGATCCCGGGGGCCAGGCAGGGCTGGCTTGGAGGGAGACAAAAAGGCACTTCAGTGCCTGCCTGCCCAGGGGCTGCAGGGAGGTGCCCAGGGGCTGCAGGTACCCAGGGGGTGCAGGGAGGTGCCCAGGGGCTTCAGGTACCCAGGGGCTGCAGGTACCCAGGGGGTGCAGGGAGGTGCCCAGGGGCTTCAGGTACCCAGGGGCTGCAGGTACCCAGGGGCTGCAGGTGCCCAGGGGCTGCAGGTGCCCAGATGAGGGCTCAGAGCTGTGGGGAGGATGTGGAGCAGTGCGGGGCTGCTCTGGGGCGATGGCAGCACCTCGAGTTTGTCAGTGAGCACAGCGGCAGCCCTGGCCCAGCCCAGCTCAGGCCTGTCTTCTCCCAGCAGGCTGGCGAGGGATTTACATAATAACGGGCCTGTTTTAACTTTGCTTCATTGGCTCCTGACAAGATACGATATTTTTGATGAAACAGCTTCCCAGGAAGGAGCTGCTGCCTTAAACCACTCGCACTTTCTCTGACCCCAAGCGATCTCATTAGCGGCCCCCTCAGACATGTCTGATGGCATCTGAAATTCCTCTCTCCCTCCTTCCTCTAAACGAGCTCTTGAGGGCAGGGCAGGGCCCTCCTCACCCCCGTGCTGGGGCTATCGCTGCAGTTCCTAACCCTGGGCAGGGCATTCCATCAGCCCTTCTGCCTCTCCAACCCCGTCAGCCCTGAGAGGCTTTTCTCCAGCTGCTTCCCTCCCTCCCTCACTCCTCCTCTTTTCTTCCCCTATCAGTCCTCGAGCTGCCTTTTCAGTTTCTCTGCATCTCACACCATCTGTCTCTCTCCGTGCTGCTGTCTTTTTTTTTCCCCCCTCCTCGACTGACCAGCCCAACAGAGAGAGATAGATCTCCCAAGCCAAGGAGACCACGTCCTCCATATATATTTGTGTGACAGTCAGATGCTACGGCAACAAAGATCAAAGGCAGCAGCGAGCTCGACAGAGAGATTCAATAACAGCACCGAGTTAGACTGATAGGAACAAGGCAAATGGATAGTTCTGATTTTAGTAGATTATTGACGGCACAACAGAGGCAAAAAAAGGCTTCCCAGCAGCATGGCTTGGAGAGGCACTCTTCCCAATGCAAAGGGCCAACAAAAGGAGTGAAATACGAGAGAGGGAGCACTCGGTACTGTGTATGCCAGTGCCATGGTGTCCGTGAGGAATGGGCCTCCCTGCGGATGGGCCGCTTGGAATACGGATGGGAAAAGGTGAGGCTTCAGCGAGCTGGGCTCTGCAGAGAGTCAGGGCACACTCCCACGGAGCTCACCTGGGATATTTGGGCACCAGAGGAAGATGGTTCTGCTGGCGTGGGGACAGCGCAGAGCTGTGCAGGATGCTGGGTGGTGTTTGTCCCGGGCTGACTCTAAATACAAGGGTGTGTCTGATCCACGGCTGATCCTCTGCAGAGGACACATCCTCGCTGCTCTTCAGCCTGTTTAATGTCGGGAACTGAAAATCTATGGGGTGTGAACCTCATAAATCGATGGTTCCCAGAGGAATCTGGGTCAGGACAAGCAATCATCTTTGGTTCTGGTTCTTTACTGCCCTCAGTAAAGACCCCTCAGTGCAGCTAATGCTGCCTTCCCCCGTGATCACATTTTGCACACAGATTATTTCCTTATAGCCTTTCTGTGGGAGAGGCAGAAATTGAGATGCAGAGCTCACCCAGAAGAGTTCACCTGCAAAAACATCCTGGAGAGGCTCCAAGTGAAAGCTGGGGGGTAAGGGCTGCAAAGGGAGATCAGGTATGAGCCAAAGGGGTGGCAAGAAACCCCAAAATCCCCACCAGGTTTGGAGAATCAAGAGCCAGGAAGATTTTTCTTCTTGAGCTGTTCCCCCTGAGCTTTTCCAGCCACGCAGGCCAGACCAGCAGCTCAGCTCCAGCCACATCCCTGGATGTCCCTGAAGCACCTGCAGGACCTGCTGAGAACAGCCAGGAAATCACAGGAGAGGCTTCAAATTTGGATTGTGTTTCAGAGCAGGTTTCTTGACAGGGAATGTCCTGGAAACAGCAGGAGGATGGGGGTTGACCTCCAAACAGAGCAGCCAAGCCAGCCCTGAACAGGAGCATCCAACACAGAGGAGCAAGGATCAAACCACTTCACCCCAAGACCTGCAAGAAGTGGCAGCATTTAGCAAATATTAAATAAACAAAAACCGCCAGGGAGCTGCTAAAGCATCTCTCTGAGAGCCTGGAAACCTGCAGAGGGGGGTCAGGAGTGATGTGGGGCCATTTCCAGTGGTGAATTGGATTAATTGAAACACCAGCAGGTTGAGAAGTTGGGATGGGGGCATGAATATGGGGTGTGAAGGATATTTCATCTCTCTGCGCTTAATTTTAGCCAATTAGCACCCATCCAGGGAAGGAGGGGAGCTGCTAAGTGCTGAATAACAAGAGTGTTAGCTCGAGTGTGAAGAGGTACAAGCAGGAACAGAGAGCCCCTTTCAGCAGCATCTCTGTCAATATTCCGAGCTGGAAAAACACCGTGAAATTATTTCTCCTGCATTCTGGGAAAGGCAGGAAATCTTACAGTACAAACACACTAATGGGCTACACGGGGATCTGAAGGAGGATTGGTGAGGTATTAGAGCAGGCTGCATTAGGGGGGAGGAAAAAAAAAAAAGAGCAAGAAAAGAGACAGGATTTTCAGGGAGATTTCATCCAAATCAATTAAGTGAGAAGTGGAAAGGGGCAGTATGCCGTGGGGATGGAGCTGGTAATTGGCCCACGCGAGCCCAAACAGAGAAAAGCACTCAGAATGGAGGCTGCAAGGGGAGCAGGGGGCTGCCGGGCTTCCTTCACTCAGGGGCCAGCACAGACCACGAGGAGAAAAGTTCCTCCCGTGCACAAACCTGTGAAGCCTCACTTCTCTTCCTCCTCCTCTTCATCCCTCCTTAAAAATCCCTGCTGCTGCAGCTCCTGGGAAACACGGCCAGAGCCAAAGCAGGAGCAGGTTTATGCCAGGAAGCACATCCTGGGGATGGCTGTGGTTCCGTGTGTCCCCTGCCTGTCATCCCAGGCTGAGCCTGCCGGGATGGGAACAGATTTTGTGTTCCAAATGTGCTCCAGGTGGAGGGGAGGGGAAGGGAGGGAAGGCAGCACACGAGGTGTCAGCAGCCTCTGCCTCAAACAGAACGGGGAATGAAAAACAGGGAGCAGGGTGAGAGTGGGTCCAGAGGGGAACAGACCCCACACGAGGGCTGGGACAGCATCAGAGAGAGATTGGCCCTCAAATCCTGTGCGTGTGTCGGATTCGTTCCCTCGGGGAAAGCAAAAACCACTCGTTTCTGGGTTTGTGTTCTCCTCTTTTAGGAAAGAAATGCAAACTCAGAGCAAGAGAGGAAAAAAAAGCATCTGAACTGACCAAATACAGTTTTTAAAATCCACTTTTGGGAAAAAAAAAAAAACCCCGTGACTCAGTGGGGATTCATTAAAAGCAGTGCCTGACTGCTCTCAAATAACCCCAGTGGACAAACTTTACATTAAGATGGGACAGGGGCGAGGAAGTTGCTCCTGGAAAATGTTTCCTCTGTCTCTGTGGGTTCACAGGTAACACTGACTCGGCTCACAGCTCAAGAGCTGGACAAGATTAAAATCATGGGCCTAAGGAAAAAAAAAAATCTTCTTTCTCACTTGTTTATTCTCAATATAAAAATGCTCTGGAAAGTGCAAACCAGACTGGTGGATCCAGCAGCAGCTCCGTGGGGATCCTGATTACACCCTGGTGTCCTGGAGAATGGGGAGGGCTCTCCTGGCAGCATCAGGGCTGGATTTTGGCACCTCTGGCTCTAAAATCTCCTAGGGCTGACTGTGGATAAAAGCACTGTTTTCACATGTACCATTTCTGGTTGTGTTTTCCGTCAAGTGCCCATGAAATGGGTAATAGAATGTTTGGAAATTATTAATGGGTGTTTTAATGAATGACTAATCAATGCTTCCAGATTCCTGTAAAGCCCAAACAGTCAATAGGTTGCTTATAATATTCTGTAATACCTTCCTTCTGACAGGCTTATAATCACCTGCTAAATTATGCTCCTCGTGTCTTTAATGCCTATTAATCATTTATTAATCTTTTATAAGCCACTTGCAAATGAAAGCAGAATATAAACCGTGAGATCCCTTCCGTTCTGCCAGCCGTGAGCAGCAGGTTTTTGGGGGTTTAGGGAAGGATCCATCAAGCAGAAACATGATTTGAGCCCAATCCAAAGTCTTTGTGGCTTTCTGGGCCATGGGTAATTCTCTACCTTGGGCAGGATTTGAGGGAGAGCAGGACTTGTGAGGGCAGCTGAGAGTTTTGTGGTTCAGGTGATGTTGAAGTGGTGCTCGGAAAAGATGAAATTGTCACGTCCACAAAAGCTTCGTGGAGAAAATCCTCACAGGGAAGAGAGAGGGAGGAATTAACTTCAAGGCTTAAAGCAAAGAAAGGGAAAAAAAATCTCCTCTGTGTAAGGACAGAGGATTGAAGCAAATGGACCACGGGTAGGGGAAAATAACTGAAAATTGGTTCGGGTAATCACAGGAAAATCAAAAGATGCTCCAACACGAAGTATGAGAAAAAGAACTGGTAACACAACACATCTATTTCTCCTCTCAGATAGGAGCCATTCTTATCAAAGTATCTCTGTAGTTGGGGATCACACCGGGGTCGCTGGAGCCAGGAGAAGCACCATCAGCAGATCCCAGAGCTGACAGCCAGAGGCTGCCATGGAATTCTCTCCCCAGTTACTGACAACTGCAATTACTCACAACAACCCCTTTTAAACCACTTTTGGGGAGGAGCTCTGCAGGATGAGTTATGACAGGACCATCACAACCATCTCAGGCACTCAGGAGCACTCTGTGCAATCCCTGTGCCATTCCATGCCCTCGGAGCACACAGAGCCAGCGGCTGCAGGGTCAATCAGGTGATCTCTCCCAACTGCTGAGGGTTTAGGCAGTGCCTGAGCTGTAAATCTGCCCAGCCCAGCCCCTTCTCCTCCGTCTGCCCAGGGACAGCTGTGCCTTTTGGCTGTTCCTTGTTCTATCAGCACCCAGCACTGCCCAACTCATCGAGGTGGGACTACTCGGGGCATCTGCGAGGGCTGGAGGAGCCTCAGGAAAGGCAGGGGCACAGAAAAGTCACTTGGGGAGCAGGAAAAGTGATGCCCCTGGGTTCATGTGGCTCCCCTGTGCAGATTTGCCAGGGTCTAATAATGAGGCTTCACTCCAAAGACTCCTTTTCCTCAACCTCGCCCTTTCCCTGCTGCCCATTTTCACCAAACCCGTGGGAATTTCACATCTCTGAGCTCTTCAGCCCTTTTTTGAACTTGCTTGAAAACAAACAGGTTGTAAAAATCTGTGCACTTGGGGTGTGCTGGGCAGAACCATGTGCACACAAAATGGATTGAAATCCCTACTTTCCTTTGGGAAAAGCCTTCTGCTCACCCCCAGCCATGGGGAACCATCTCACTTTGCACCAATGCTCTCAAAACTGTGCAAGAAGCCACCAAATCCTCATATTTCTTGCTGGGCACCAGGGGAGGTTCATGGGGAGGCCCTGGCACAGGGTGCCCAGAGCAGCTGTGGCTGCCCCTTGATCCCTGAAGTGCCCAAGGCCAGGCTGGACGGGGCTTGGAGCAGCCTGGGACAGTGGAAGGTGTCCCTGCCTGTGGAAAGGACATGGAATGAGATGAGCTTCAAATTCCTTTCCAACTGTGATTCCATGATTCTGGGATTAAGGAGGTGCCATTCCATGTCACTCCTCCTCGATCCAGCAGATCCTTGCGGTTGATGCCCTGATTAATTTGCATTAATTGCACTCCCTCATTTCATGCCCTGCTCCTTTCTCTCCCCAGAGCTGCTTGTGGGTGCTCTGCTGCATCACATCCTGAAGACGAGCAAACACTGCGAGGAGGAGAAGAAATTCGAGCCGAAATTAAAAAGAAAACATAAAAATAATAAAATACAATCCCCTCGATCAGTATGCCTGTCATTTTAGCGGCACTAAATACATTAAAATGGGATGTGCACACCAACTTAATTAAATGAGCCAATTGCAAGTTGCTGCCAAGTATTAGCTTAAGGTAGAAAATGCACTTATTTTGGAGCTTATGCAGATTGAATTTGTGGGGCCTTGTGGGAAATATGAAGCATTTTTTTTTGGGGAAGACTCACAGTTTGGAAATTTATTGCAGCGATCTGAATTCTGTTTCATTCCGAATGTCAAGCACAATCACAGTTAGAAGAAGTCTCTTGGCTGCTCCCCAGGATACAACATCCCTTGGAAATTGATCTTTTCGTCCAAAGTGCTGCAGAAACGGATCCGGCTCTGCGTGTCTGGGGGCAGGGGATGTGGTTTTGGCCACCGAGGAGGCATCCCAGGCTCCGGGAACATGAAATGGGAGCTGATCCCTGGTGCCCAGGGTCACTGTGGGTGCTGCTGGCAGCTGCAATGTGATTACTGGAATTCATCACGGATTCCGGGCTTTCCCGAGCCGCAATCAGGAATTAGTTGAGGAGCAGAACAATTGATTTGAAGCTATTTCTGTAAATCAAGGCGCCCGTTTCAGCTCGCTGACGGCCTCACCCGGGGCTGTGTCACCGCACTGGCATGGCAGCAGCCAAGGATGCTCCAAGCTGAGGAAAAAAGGTGATTCCAGAGGCAAACCCACGGAGCTGGACTCAGATTTTTCCCTTAATAAAATTAAACCATTTTGCCTCTGCGTTTTCTGAGACATTTCTTTGACCCAGAATTAAATGAGCTATTATTTTTCAGCAATATATTTTAAGATCTGAGTGTGGTTTCTTAATGGGAATCTAGCAGGCTTTTAAATGCGTTGTTCCAAACTGATGAGACAAAATGTTTCACTTCTCAAATATCAGAGGCTTTGATTTATTTTTTTCCCTGACGTTTCTTTTCTACCACACTTTGAAAAGAATAATTTGGGGAAATCAGCGTAGATTCTAACATTTTACCAAAGTCTTCATCTGATGTAATTTTCCTCAAATTTCAGTGTTTTGATAACATTTCAAAAGCCGGAGACTGGTAGGTCAAAATCAAGGGGAAAAAATCTCTGAGGTGCTTTTTTCCCTCGTGTTCTTTATGACGTGGCCGTTTGTAATCTTCACTCGGAGGAAGTTCTGAATGCAAACCTCACTCTGAGCTGCCTGAGACGAGCGAGCAGCGATGCCCCGTTCAGACAGAGAGGAATTAGGGATGGCTCAGCCCCTCGGAGCAGCGCCCAGCCCCACGGGCAGCACGGAGCTCAGCAGTGCTTCTGACACGGATTTTGGCGGATCTGTGCTGTGTGCAGCCGTGGGAACCAGGGAGGCATCTGGGGAACAGCCTTCCCCAGAGCTCCCGAGCACCTTGTCAGGCGGAGGAAATCACGCTGATGGTTATTTGGGAGGAAGAACTCGCACGCTCGGGTCCTGCTCTCTCCGTGTCGCTCCGAGCCTCTGCTCGGCTCTGCCCGGCTTTCCTCACACACCCAGAGGTTACAGAGCTCTGCTGCTCCTAATTAATCCCTGCCTGAGCCTGGCAGATTCTTTAACGAGCACAGCTCGCTCGGGCTGAGCCACAGCTCAGTGCCACGGCAGGATCCCAGTGCCACGGGGGGCACAGTGTGGGCTGAAGGTGCTGCAGCCACCAGCCCAGTTAGCACTGGTCGCACTGGGAAGGATGGACTGCTCAGGTCACTGCCAGGCAGCTCAGGGGTGACCAAAGCAGAAGCTCAGCTCCGAACCCACCTGTTCTGCCTGTGTTTAGCCCAAGCAGCTCAGAGGATTTGATTTAACTACTTGTGCTGCTGAATGGTTTCTCTGCTTGCCATGGGTGAGCGAACAGCAGCGCTCGCTGCAGCCCCACGGGGAACCTGCAGGGAGGCTGGAAGGCTGCGTACTGACCTTTCAGCAAACACGTGTGCCAGCAAATACCAGCCGGGCTGCCAATGTTAAACAAGGCACAGCCGGCCCTGCATTTCCTATTCCCCCAAAGTCCTTCAGCCTCAATCCCGACTCCAGCCCTGCATCTGCAGTCATTGCCATGCCGGGTCCTTCTCTTCCATGCTGGGCTTCGGGGGCTTGTCCAGCCTGGACACGGTGACTTTGTGAGCTGACTGCTGTCACAGCTGCCACCAGCTCCATCTCAGAGGCGACCAGTGCACAACAGCACAATACTCCCAGGAAAGCCCATCTGTATTGTCCAATGTCACTCAAAATCCTGTACTTTTCCAAGACCTGCTATAGCCAAGGACTCTGGTCTCTCTCCTGGCAAACTTGCCCAAAATCTTCTTTGGATTTTCCATCACTGCCTCAGAGAATTAGGTTAAGGTGGACCCACATGGACTGCAGAGCATCCCACAGAGGGGAACTGCATGTGAGACATTTTCCCAGCACTTGGAGAGCTGCAGACATTCCCCCCATTCGTGACTCATTATGGGATGTACCTCACTGTAGAGTCCTGGTCCATCCCAGGACATGTGCAGGTCTCTCCCAGACCTGTCTGTTAGGCCAGGTGTCATGTTATACCCATTCCATGCTCTACTCCAGTGTCAGGAATTCTATACCTGTGGACTTAATGTAGCCAAGGAGTGACATGCACAAAAGAAACAAACCCACTCAGAGTAGAGCTGGCAGTGAATTTTGATGCAGTTTTTTAAACTTCTAAGTCACTCTTGTTTCCCACCTTTCTATGCTTTGGGTGATCAGATTGGCTACGAAAAAAAAAAAAAAAAAACCAGGACCGAAGCAGAGGATGAGATTTTGGAGATGGTTCCCTCATCCAACCTCTGTGTGGCACCTGCTGCTGCTCCCTTTCTTTGTCACAGAGGATGTTTTATTGATGGCATCTCCCCCTTGCCGGCACTCGTTGGGATTCCAGGCACTCCTTGGCCCGGCTGAGATCTCAGTCCCAGCCTCCCTCTCATGGCTGGGCCCGACTTTCTCCGTGTGGGATGGAATAACAATCACACAGGGGACAGTGGCTGCTTTCCACAAAGGGTGAGTGTGAATTTGGAGAGTCCCCTGCTCCATCCATCCACGTGTGGCTCCCAGGACATTCCCAGCAAGGGGTGCACGTGCAGAGACATGGTCAGCTCTGCTGATCACAGAAGCTGCAGAAAGCCCTGGATGTGGGACACCCAACAATCTCCTGGGAAAACAGAAGCCAACAGCAACTCCCAGCACAGCTCCCAGCCCTCACCAATTCAATTTCCTCCCCCAGCTCGCAAAGGGAAAGGCAGAGAGGAAATGCCAGCTGCTGTTGGGCACGCAGAACAGACTCGGTGCATGTGCTTAAAGCACTAATAACTCCCTTCCTGCTGAAGGAGGGAAAAGACTTTCTCTTAATCCCTCTTTGCATCAGTAATCAGAGAGATGAGCAGATGGTGCCAGAAATGCAGGAATTTGCCCATTAAAATAACTTCAGAGCCAATGACTTAGCACCAGGAAACAAACACCTTCAGGAGAGCCCTGCTTCAGCAGGGAACAGGGGCTGCTGCCACGAGGAAATGAAAACTGCCTTGGAATGACCCAGCCCCAAGCAGTGACCCAGCCCCAAGGAACAACCCAGCTCCATCTCCCCAGTGAGGCCAAAGCCGTTGCCCAGGAACTCTTTGGCAGCAGATTTGCCCAGCGAGATTTGCCCTCCTCTGCACGAGGTGCCAGTCCTGTTCTGCCCTCCCTGTCACCAGAAGCCCTGGGTGTCTCCCAGGGGAGCAGTGCCCAGCTCCAGCACTGCTGCTGCCACTTCCAGAGTCCATTCAGCCCTCAAGAGGAATAAGCACAAGAGCCTTTCCAATGATGGATTTCTCTCCTACAATTCCCATGGTAAGCTCTGTACATCAGCGATTTCTCTCTCTTCCAATCAGACCCAAGTCATACACTCATTTCTCAGCAGATTTACAAGTTTTTGTCCTACTTCATTTGTCCAGGAATTACATTCTTCTGCACAGGCCAGCCGAGCAGCTTCCTGCAGACTTTCCAAGGCATTCATAATGCAAAACAGAAGAGTCAGCATCACCATATTGCCGACCTTGCAACCTTGCATGGCCAACCCATCTGTTCCTGGACACAAAGCAGTGATGTTTAAATCACACCCCCCCTCCCGGCTGCGAAGGACACAGGAACCAGCAGCTCCTGGGGGTGACAACATTTTTGCTATTCAAGGTCTTAATTTCCAGTGGGAGTGCTGCCATCTCCTAAAGCAGCGTTTGAAAAGCAGCATCTCACAGCCCAGGTAACAGCCTTGCATTCTTCTTTCCCTTTCCCTGACCTCATAAATCTTCCAGGCAAAATTTCCATCCAAATTGCCGTGCTCCCACAAACATTTATGCCGAGTCACACTTGCGCCAAGCCGTGTGGCTCCACAGAAAAGCACTGCATCCCAAATATTGCATCAACTCCAGCTCTGGGCTTCCAGAAGGGTGAATGTTTCTTTAGTTTTAATTAACTCTTTATATGACATGGCATTTATTTCATTATCTCACTGAATGGCCAATTAGCTTATCCCAAGGAACGAGACCTAATTAACCAAGACAAGTAAAGTGAACTTCCGCAACCTCCCTCTCCTGTAAATAAGTTGCTAATATGTAATTACTCAGCAATAACTACCTCATTAAAGCTTGGATAAATATTCCTTCTCCCTTTCTTGGATTTATTTTTAAAGAAATCTCCAGTTAATCTCTTTGGACTTTGCTTGTTGCCATGTCTCAGAAACCTCTGGGGTCAAACCACGTTTGTTTTCCAGCATCCATAGGTTGGAAGTGGTTGTAATAACAGCACCTCTCTCTCCATGGGTAGCAGGCACTCAAGGGGCAGTTGAAGCTTCCCAGACAACAAAGAAAAGGAGTTCCAGCCCACATCTGTGGCTGTGACACCCTCTGGAGAGTCTCACAACTGCCTCCCTTCCCCAAGCAGCTGAACTCAGCTTCCAGAGGCAGGAACTGCACAGAAAGCAGGAGGTTTCTTTCTGTTCACTTCCTGGCCCCCGAGGGCTTGATTTGGTTGAAATCTGAAAATATCCCTCCTTCCTTTCATTATGATTTTCCTAATTGTATTATTTTAGCTCTTTCAGCAGCAAAGGGATCCCATTTGCCCGTACAGGAGCACAGGAGCAGAGCTGGATCTCTGTCAGCTGGGCCATCCTCACTCTGGGATGTAACTCCAGGCCACCCAGACAGCTGCAGAGGACAGAGGGGAACGAGTGGCTCTCCCTGAGCTGATGCTTGCAAACAGCTTCTCTCCTTTGATGGTTTTTCCACAGGTAGCTCGGAGCGATATTTTACACGGTGCCTGATTTGAGACACAGAGATGAAGGGTCACAAGATGAAAGGGAAGCATTAATCTCTCCTGTTGACTCAGCATCACAACAAACTCCATCCCCTGATTGCTTTTGCTTGTGGCTGGAGGTCAGCATTTTCAGGGAGGAATTCTCCAAAAGAAGACATTGTGCTGGGAGAGAGCACTGACACAGCTGGGAGTGCCAAGATTTTTCCCTGCTGGTGCAGAGACACCTGGGAGATATTCCATAAACATTCCATAAAAATTCCTCACCTGTGTCACACTGAGATCCTGGGTAATGGGACTCAGAAGAGATCATCAGAGGCCTTAAAGATCACCTCTCTCTATGTACACAGGTCATAGGGAGACCAAAGAAACAAGATCTATGGTTCTCGAAGTGTTTAGGAAATGACTGGATGTGCACCAAGTGCTGTGGTTTAGTCAGTGTGGTGATGTTTGGTCAAATACGGACCCAATGATCTTGGAGGTCTTTTCCAAGCTTAAGAATCCCATGATTTTATGGTTTTTTGTGGATGTCAAGAAGAAGCAAGAGGAAGATATGTCTAAAGCCCCTTCTGGGGTCATCTCACTCCTCAGGGATGTGCTGCTGGTGTGTCGCTCTGCTGAGGAGCTCCTGGATTGAGCACTGCAGGCAGCAGGATCAGCCCCTCTTGGCACAGCTGGAGATGGAGATCCCTGTTTTCCTGGAGCACAGGAATGTGATCTCAGAGCAGGATCCACAGGAAGCCAGAAAGAAAAGACCATTTAGATGCTGCCCCTGCCTAGCAATGACTGATGGCCAAAAGCACTGGCTGTGAACTCGGGCAGAGGCGTGACAGGAGCAGGCACCAGCTCTCCTTGCCACTCCATTTATTTATTATTATTATTATTTTCTTATCTATTTTCTCCCGGTGGGAAGCACAGCCATCCATGGGGATGGCATTGCTGGGATGGCAGGGTCAGAGTGAGCAGATCTCTGCATATGTTATTTCCTTGTTCTTCAGCTTAATGGGGCGTTCCACTTTATTATTGTAGTGGCTTTTTTTTTTTTTTTTTTTAATTTTATAAGACATGTTTCATTAAATCTGAATTATGGCAATTCAGGGAAAGAAATTAGCCCATTAAAATTATAATGAAAACATCTTATAAAAAAAAAGGCTGTCAACTGCCATTTCTGCTGTGCTGGGGGAGGAAATAAGGAGGAGAGAGAAATGTGTTGTCTCTGAGCAGGGACAGCACCTGGGAAAGCAGGACCTGCTCTGGAACACAGTCAGTGTCAGGGAGAGCCAAATTCTCCAAGGGGGTTTTTCCATCCAAAAGCCCTTTTCGGGTCTTTCAGAAGGGCTGTGAGAAAAGAAGAGCACTGTCCTATGTTCCTGGTTGGTCCCACTTCCTTCTGACCCTCTGGACAGCAAAGCCAAGCCAGGAATTCCCACTTGGATTTCCCTCCTGTGACAGTGATGGGCACAGGAACTGCAGCTTCCTGGAGTTTTCTGGAAGGGAGAAAGTTTTATGCTGGAGAACAAGCCCAGGCCCTGCCAGACAAGAGAAGAAGGAATCTCTCCAGAGCCTCATTTAGGAAGGTTTTGCACTTTCCTTGGAACAAATTTCTCCTCCTGTTGTCAGAGACAGCTGATACCACTAGGGCCAGGCTCAGGTGCTCCCACACCACGCTTTGTTCCTTCTGTGGCAATGACATTCCCAGAGGAGGGAAGAGATTTTTTCAGAAACAAAGTGGCAAGACAAATGAACTCCCTTCAGCTGCCTCATTGATGGTTAGATGGGGGTAGCAAAAGCAAAGCCACCTCTGTTCTCCAGTCCAATGGTTGGGTGATTCCTGCTGCTGTCCTGAACTCCCTCCCACACCCTTCAGCAAAATTGTGCTGCATTTCTGTTTTCAGCGAGGTAGTGAAGGTATTAGCTGGAGAAAAAAAAACCCTCTGCCTGCAAGGGGATAAAGGTCAGCTCTGCTGAAATGAAATAGAGTTTGAAACTGCATGTCAATTAGACACACACAAAAGAAACTAATAAAATTAATCCACTAAACTGCAAAGCTGAGGTAAAGCAACCCTGTAAGATATATAGAAAAGGAGCTGGGGAGGGGCTGGTAAACAGAAAGAGAAGTGAAGAACAGGATAAAAGAGGTACAGAAAAAGAAATAATGAGTAAAAGGGGAGATGGAGATAAATGGGATATTTATTCTTGAAAAGGCAAAAGCAAATGAAATGAGATTGGGATGAAAGGCAGAACCCAAATAGTCCAAAATACGCCAAACATAAGAAGGGGAAAGGTTTCTTCTTCCCAGACAAGATAATTCTGTTAAGAGCCCAGGAGAGCAGATCTGAGTTTGTACCAGAGCACAGTGGAGGGGCAGCAGCAGCAGGAGGAGGAGGGGGCACCTGTGTGGGGACAGTGCAGAGTGCTCTGCTCCACAGGAGCTCTGAGTCAGACCTGAGGGCAGCTTGGATGGATCTCAGCCCAGAACAAGCACGGATCCAGCACAGATCTGATCACAGAACTTCAGGGAATTAATGAATGGTGTAGGACAAGGTTTCAGATGCCACAGAAAAGCTGCTGCTGGGTGACACAGCCCTGCACAGCCCTCAGTCTGTGTCACACCAACCCGGCTCCAACTCAGTCAACCTGAGGCAAAGACAGCAACCTAAGTAAATCCTTGGATCAACTTTAATTTATTCTACCCATTTTATCATTCAAAAAAGCTGCCTGGCCCTGAAAAGCTCTCCATCATTTCCTTTGGAGGAATCTAGAGCAGGATTTGAAGAGGCAAACATTTCACCCACAGTTTTTTCCACCATTTAAAGGTTTCTCCATCCCAGATCCTCCTTTGTTTTGGCAGCACTTCTGGACACGGGCCAGGCTGTCTGGAGGTACCTTTGCCAGTGCCTGCATAGCCCTCCTTGTGTTTCCACTTTCATTTTACAGTTGGAATCGCTGCTGAGCTGCAGGGCATTCCCTGGCTTTAAGGAACATCAGGGGCCTCCCGCCTGACGCTTCATTAGCGCTTCCCACGGAGCCAGCCCCACACCGGAGTCATTATGGATTTGGTCCAGGCCCTGCTGAAGCATTTCCATACGGAGAGGCAGGCAGAGGAGCTGACCCTGAAAACGTGAAGTCTGCCATCAAATGCAGAGCAGGACATGGATGGGAGAGCAGCAGGAATTCGGTACCATCAGAGCCTGGTGGCTCTGCTGGGGCTGCAGGGATGGAGAGGAGACCACCCTGCCCCGAGATTTCAGATCCCTCCCTGAGGCTGGGGCACGAATCCATTGTGTTTCTCCAAGAGTTCCTACCCCTGGCAGCAAAAACCTTCCTGGATGTATCAGGGCATGAGGGATTCTCCCAGTGAGGTCCTGAATGCAGGGTTCCACAGAGGAAGACAAAGAGAACACAACACTTCCCTGCAAGGGGCAAACACCTCGCTGAGCGGCTCGTTAGGAGAAAAGGAGCTTGATTAAAGCTGGAATCAAAGAACAGCAGTGGTAATGCTGTAAATACATGTGCAGGGTGTCCTGCAGCCTCGCTCTCACAGTCTGGTGCCCCGGGTTCTGCTCTCCCTTGCCTCTTGTAACAGGAGAGACAGGCTGATTAATAAGGCTGCAGAAAAACAGAGAGACACCTCCAGAGAAAGACACACACTCAATTTTAACTCATTTCCATATTTTTCTTTCCCCCCCAGTGAATTTTGACACTGATCTTTTCCCCTTTTCCTGTTTATCATTTTGGAATAGAAAGCTTCTGCTTTCAAAACAACTTCTCTCCAATTCCCCCCTTTCCTTCTTATTAATCTCCAAACGAGGGAGTGAGCAGGTTCTCAGCTCCTCCAGTGAGGGACATGTTCAGTTCACATTTTCTGATCAAAAGCTGGGAGGTGTTTATCTGATTTCTGTTACACACACTACCTAGGCCAAAGAATGTCTGGGGAGGTGTATTCATGATGTGTATCAATGTGTGTTTATTGCAATGGCTTCTTCACTCTTCTTTTATTTTTTTTTTCTGGAGGAACTTTATTAAGCTTTACCCACAGATCAAGCCCTGGGTTAGCCCCAGATTCCAGTCAGAGCAGGATGGATGTGCAAGAGGAGCTGGCTATGGCTGGGTGGGGTGTGTGAAGCCCTGACACCCTGTCCCAGGAAAGTTGACTTGTGATGGATGCTCTGGCAAGGCAGCATCTCCCAACAAATCAAAATCTGGAATTTAGCCTGAATCCACGATATTTAACACCCCAAATGCAAAAGCATGGCCCATTATTTACTAACTCAGGCCGTGTTAATAAAGATAATACATAATTATCCCTGAAATAGTTCAATGCAAAGGTTCCCTCAGCTATAAACATATCACATTTCTCCTCTGTTTGATGGCCTAATTACAAGTATCACCGTCCATCTGAGTTAGAACTAGATGAAGGCTCTGCTTGCATTTAAAGTAGCTGTTAGCATTGCTTAATAGTTAGAGATGACTAATTGGCCATCACACTGGTGATGAATGAAGCTGAGGCACGAGGCAGCGCATGAAAATTGCCCATGATTGTTGCCAAAATTCACAGTGAGGGATAAAACCCCCCACATCCTGTGCAAACCCCAAGGCTGAGCTCAAACCTCCCACCAGCACCGGAAACCAGTGGAGACGGGTCCATTCTGCAGCCAAGGCTTGGATTTGTGCTTTTCCCCCTGTTCCCACCTGCTGGGGTGTCACTGCACGTGTGACAGGAGCTGCTTGTCACTCCACAGCCGGTCCCTTCCTCACCAGCAGCACTCAGGAATAATCTCATCACATCCCTCAAGTTAAACGTGGTTTATCCAACTCCATGGGGTGCCCGTTCCTCCTCCTTCCAGGCCCTGGGGGAGCAGCTGTGTGTGGTTCCAGGTGCTCCTTTTCAGGAAAACAGGCAAAGCAAGGCCTTGACTGCACAAGCTCAGTGCTGGGGGTGTCCTGGTGTCACCAGAGTTAAATTCTTCCCAGCAGCTGTTGCAGTGCTGTGCTTTGGATTCGGGTGTTGATAATACAATGAGGGTTTGGGTTTTTTCCTAAGCTCAGTTTATCCTAAATCAAGGACTTCTTTCTTGTCTCCTGCTCTGCCAGTGAGGAGGTTTGCAGAAGAAACCTGGAGGATACACAGGGGGGACAGGTGACCCAAGGTGGCCAAAGGGATATTCCACAGCACAGAATGTCCTGCCCAGTACAGAAACTGGGGGCAGTACTTGGAAGGGCCAGGCTGGCTTCAGAAGGGGGGTCTGGCATTGGTCAGTGCATGGTGAGCAATTGCATTGATTTTTCCCTTATTGTTATCATTATTATCACTTACCATGATTATTGCATTTCTACTTCATTTTCTATTACTAAACTGTTTTGAACCCACGTATTTCACTTTGATTCTCCTCCCCATTCCACTGGGTTGCAGGGGGGAGAGGGAGTGCTGCTTAATTTCCAGCTGGGCTTAAACCCTGACAGGGGTCTAAGGGTAGCAGCGAGGCAGGGACTGGGGAGGGAAGGAATCTCTTCCTTAACCCAGTGAGGAAGTTCATGGGATAACAAGAACATTCCTCACAGCTGTGGGAATCTCCTCTGGGGGAATACAGGGTGCTGGAGAGGCTTCTGAGGAGAATGTGTGTAGAAGATCCTTCCCCTCAGTTATTGATATTTCTGAGGGTCAGGGCTCAGCCCACAAAGACCCTTTGTGCTCAGCCCTCGAAGTGACTCAGGCTGAACTCACTCCTGGGTGGTTCTGGAGGCTTTTTTTACCACGACACATCCACAAGTGCAAGGAGTGCTCAGCAAAGTGCCTCAACAAAGCTTCGTTTCTTTCCAGGGGCGCACGCCAGGAGTTGGGAACAATAAAACACTTTTCTGCCTGACCTACTTTCTCCCCCCCTCCCAAACAAGCTTCTTCCCCATCTCTCTCCACGCCCTGATACAAATCTTTCAGATTAAACTTAAAGAACGTGCTAGTGAGGCTAAGAAAAGACTTTGCTCTTTGCTGGCCTCATTTTTAGGACACTGATGATTGCAGAAATCCCTGATTAAGGTGGGAAGCTGGGATTGGCCCACTCCACACCAAACATGAGATAAAGTTTGATATCTGTTCAGAACAGGAAAACAACAAAATCTTCTCGGGAAATTTCTGAGCTGACTCTTAAGTCTGGATGTTCATCCAGGCAAATCTGGGATGTGTGATAAGAATCCATAGTGTGAGTTTTGCCTACATGAAGAGGAGTTACTGAAATGCATCACAGGAGGTAAAGTTTGCATGGCAGGGACTTAATTCCCTCAGTATGACCAACCAGTGGACATGGATTTATCCCAAACAAGGTTATGGAAATTTAGGGTTTTTTTCAGTTAATTTTTAGGGGGAAAATGTCAATTTTTGGTCAGTGTTGGGTTTTGGTACCTTCTCACAGCAAAGTCCAGGTTCAGAAAGGGATGAGAGAAGAGGTCGGTTTATTCCTGTAAACACTTCCCACAGGAGAGTTGGGTTAAGGAGAATCCTGAGCCACATCTAAGCCCTCACATCTTCGTGGAGAGCCTTTTGCTGGTGTGTGCCAGTGGGAAAGGAAAATGGGAATGATCCCAGTTCCCCTCAGGGCTGCTACAGCCCGTGGTAGGTGCCAGCCCACAGGAGATGCTCCTAACAGTCCCCAATTGTCTGAAACTTCATAAATCTCAAAAATTACCCTAATGGCAAATGTAAATTTTAAAAATCCCTTGCTTCTCGCAGTCCTGTCATGCATTGCTTGGCAATCAGCTTGTCCCCGGGATATGAGGAAGCATCTGTGTTGGTAGGGTGGATGTGGGAGGAAACTGGCTTACCCAGGAAAATATTGCCCATTTCACCTTTTATTTCACACATTTAGCCACTGAGATGAAACAAAACTGTGTAGAAAAACTAATTTCATCTGCTGCACAATACCATTATTACCATAATCTGGTATAAAAGGGGGAACTTCACAGCACTGGTAAATAGATTATGAGAGTCATTTAAGATCCCGGAACACACCGAGAGCCTCACATTTTGCAAACAAGGGATTACAAAACTAATGCCTCCTTCCTGCTAAACCCAGACAATCCAGCTCAGAGTCACCTGAGGAATAATGAAACATCTGAGTGCTCTGGTTTGGGGTTTTTTCCCCCCCCATTTCAATTTTTTAAAAATTTCTGTCTCTCACCCCACCTGTAGCCTGGAACTGCTTCTTCAGTTTAGCAGCAGAACTGCAGAAGGGAACAGAAAACACTTTGCCTGTTCTGCCTCTGCCACCAGCTGCGTTTGAGAAAAGCCCTTTGCTGTCCCTGCAGCAGCCGGGGCTCTCTCTGTGCTGGTGCAGCACATGGAGCAGGGGTGCAGAACTGTCAGAAAGTGCCTGCAGCTCAAAGCTGGCAGTAATTAGGAATAAGTAATTAGCAGCAGCCACGGGCCCCAGCTCCAGGCTGCTGACATCAGCTGTCAGCTCCCCAGCCAGGATCCAGGGCTCTGGCCAGACAGCCCCTCCCGGGATGAGAAGCAGGGATGCAGAACAGGGGGTGAGTTGTGACACCCAGATGGAGATGTGGAAATACACAAACACTGCTTTGTCCAGGGGCTGCAGTTTTCCTCATTCCCTCCGAAGGAACAGTCCATTTTTAGCAAAAGCCTTCCTGCAGACACATTTCTCATTGCCCTTCCAGTAGCAGGCTTTATTTTCCTTTTTCCCTGTGCTGTGGCCAGGGGATATTTTCCACATGTCCTTCACTCCACACCCCACAGGCTGTGCATGGCTGGTACCTTGTAGCTCACACTGAGCTCGTGCTTTCCCTAAAGCTCTCTCCATGTTTTCCCCAGCTCCACAGGGAATTCTTATCAATCATGTTTGGTGCAAGGGTCACTTCCTGACCCAACTGCCCACAGCCACTCGCTGTGTGATGAGGCATTAATGCTTCTCTTCAGGGCTGGTGCCCCAAGGGGCTCCTGAGATGAAAGAGAACTCCTGTGCACACCAGGATAACTCTTGGATTAAAAGGAGAAATCAAAATAGCCACACTTGGGCTTGTTTACAGGCACTACTCGCTCCTGCAGGAGGTACTGAAGGCATGACTGCCTGAGGAAGTTAAAACCTTTTGCCTCCAACTCCAAATCCTCCAGGAGGGGCGTGATCTCTAAAAAAATCCCACCTGGAGGTTGCAGAGCAGCACAGGTGAACTCGCTGTTGTGCAGCACCTTTGATGCAGGAGAGCAGAGCCCTCCTGGAGACCTCAGCACAGAGAGCCACGGGGTCCCAATCATTTGCCTTCCCCGAGTGCTGCTCCCAGTTCATCTTGTGCTGGAGATGAGCTCTGAAGTACCAATCATGCAAAAATCGACTTTATGTTTGAAGGACAAATGCAAAGTCTCTCTTAATGTCCTTTTATAACCCACACTCCATCACACCTGACACAACCACTCCTGTCAAATATTGTAGTTTAAATAGTGCTGTTGGTAAATGATAAATACATTTGGATAACCTTGCACCCTGGAGAGAAGAGGGTGCCCTGGATTTATTGCTACGGTGTTTAATATTGCTTTATTGTGGCCAAAGAGAAATACTGGAGATGTTCATAAAGCTGAACCCTGTAAATCAATAAAGACATTCTTGGTGAATCTGATTTTTAGCTGGGAAAGATTTTAGCTGCATTGCTAAGAGATGCAGGGGAGTGGAAGCTGTTTTTTCCCAAAATGAAAAAAACAGGGCATGAAATGGAAAGGCTGCTGGCCTGGAGTATCTCTCCCCTGGTGTTCAGAGGCAGCAGGGAAAAGCACCTGAAGCAGGGGAATCCTTCCAGAGCACACCTCTGAGCTGGCCTGAATTCCTCTGCGGGCAGCTCTGGGATGCTCCCACCTCACAGGGCAGGACGGCCTCGGCTGTGCAGTTCAGGAGGTGAAAATAACATTGTGAATGTGATTGACTCAGAGCTGAGCATGTGATGACCCAGGGAGCAGAGGCTTTGGCAATTCTATCCCAGAAAGTATCAGGAAAGTTTCTACCTGTGTTCCTCCAGCTTGTTTATGTTGGACTCTGCTGCTTGCCTCTTTGAACTGCCTCGACTGTGAAGGGTTTGTTGATGGGGTTTTTTTTGTTGTTGTTTCTCTAATAAGCTGCGTAGTGCAATTTATTCTGTATCACAGAAACATCTCTGAGAGAAAGACAACTCATGCACAGAATTAGTCAGACGTACATCCCATCCTGCAGAGAGGAACAATGATCGTGCCAGCGCAGCAGAGCCTGCGGAAAGCTGTAACGAGGCTGCTGGAAGCGACACGAGGAAGGTTAGACGAGTTACAGAAACAAAAGCCAGAGCCTCTGATCAAAGAATCGAATTAGAGACAAGAAAGCAAGAGAGAGCTGGCTGACAGTCAAACAGCCAGCACGTGGGACTCACAGAACACACAATTTAATCTGTCTTTGCTTCAGCTGCCCAGCCATAAAATGGCTGTTGGCCACCTTGCCCAGTCAGCCCATGGGAGGCTGGGGTCAGACGGCCTCTCAGAGGTGTCTGCACTCCTTCCAGCCAAGTGGATCC
Source organism: Rhipidura dahli (assembly GCA_013399225.1). Lineage (NCBI taxonomy): Eukaryota > Metazoa > Chordata > Aves > Passeriformes > Rhipiduridae > Rhipidura > Rhipidura dahli. The sequence goes on from VXAC01001695.1 coordinate 316,625, forward strand.
TGTATTGCTATGAAGGTAAATAAAGATGAAACTCTTGAGCACAGCCACGGTGAAATCAAATTCCTAAATTATTTTGTATTTCACTCTTCACTGCCTGGGAGTGCCTTCACTGCCTTCTTGCTGAAGCTTTTTCAGTTGTGTGTGGAGAGGTTCTGGACCTCTAAAGGTTGGAATCAGGGCCTTTGAGCCTTCGAAGGGCCCTTCCCTCTTCCTTGCCCCTACTTCTGTGCAATTTCTCTGGACTCCATCCCTTTTAAGGCCATTACTGCTCCACCAAACAGGGCTGGAATTGGCTGAGATGTGCACAAGTTGGGGAGTCAAAGCAGCTGCAGCTGCACAATCCACTTGCAGGGAAAACAAACCCAAAATCAAGCTGGCTGGAGCAAAGCCAAACCAACTGTCTCGTCTCAATCAGCAGATCAGCTTCTGTCTGAACAGCCCTGTCTCCTTTCCCGCACACTTTAAGTCCAAGGGAAATTACATCAAATGAGAGACAATCTGATTTTGATTTTTCATTCTGTCTCTGTCACCTTTGCTGTCTTAATACCCCAAGGGCCCAGTGGCTGCAGGCTGAGACGGAAATATTTAAATGGCATCTGAAACACAAATATTAACAGGGAGAGGAACTATTCCCTGGAAGAGCTGACCAAAGAGCAGGGCTAACTCTCCATCACTTAGATCCAAACCAGGAGAGCATGGGAGGAACCACAGTTTGTTAGACTCAGTGCAGAGGTCAGTCACTGAGCTTTTCTGAGCTGGAGAAGTGCAAGAGGCCAGAGCAGAGCAGCCCACAGGTTCTTTGTGACCAGAGAACCCCCAGGACTGACTCTGGCTCACACAAAGTCTCCGCTGCCCCTGGCACCAGCCCTGGAGAGGAACCTGCACCGCTTTTGGGGATTATTTAAGAAACAGATTCTAGAAAAGCACAGGACTCAGGACTAGAATTTCAAGCCAAACCTGCATCATTTACAGCAACACCTCCAGTTTGACCACAGGGGTTTCCAGATAACAAAACAAAAGCCTTTATCATCTTGTACTCTTAAAATATTCACCTGGAAGTGAATCCCTCCTGGCTGCCCAGCTTTCCAGGGGTGCAGAACCTTGTTCCCCGTGGTCTCAGGGTGATGGCTGTGCCTGTGACAGGGGGACATTTGGCTGGGTACAACTGCCATTGCCCAGCTTTCCAGGGGTGCAGAACCTTGTTCCCCGTGGTCTCAGGGTGATGGCTGTGCCTGTGCCAGGGGGATGTGTGCCTGGGCACAGCTGCCATTCACACCCAGGGGCCTGGCACTCCCTGTGTTAATGCAGATCCACTGGAGCCCATTCATCGATGCTGATAGGAGTCCACGAGCTCCTTAACCCCTGTCCAGCACTGTCAAGCTGAATAGATGGTTTGCCCTCGTGTTTGCAGCTTTCACTGCCTTGTCACAGAATATCTCCAGGGGCCAGAGGCCACACCACAGCTCCCATCAATCCAGCTGCGTGCCCTGCCGGGCTGCATTAGCCCTTTCCGTCTCTGGCAGGCTCGGGGAGGCAGGCAGGGATGTTTACTGATATCCCCAGCACAATCAATCTCGGAGCCAGCTCGGCTCTGTGACCCCTCTCTTCACAAATCACATTGGTTGAAGGCTATAATTATGGGTTATAATTAGAAGTGGAGCTTCATTTAATGGAGGCAGCAACGTGTCAGGTGTCCCCAGGGTCCACCAAGCTGCGAGCTGCGATTCCCCCTCGCTCCCCTCAGCTGCTGCTGCTGGTTTGGAGCACATCAAGTGCCTGCTGAACTTGAGAGTGACCTAGAGGATGATCTTGCTTCAGATGTTGTATCTCCAGCTCAGAAATCAAGCTCTAAACAGGAATTTAGCCCATCATTGAACCTACCAGATCTTACAGGACAACGGATTGGATCCATTGGCTCTTAATGATTCCCACAGGAAGATCCCTCCCTTTTCCTAGCAAATCCATCCAGCTCCAAAGAACACGCAGTGCATGCACTTTTACTCCCTCCCCAGATCACAAATTCAAGCAGAAATGAACATGTTGTTGAGAAAATTCCCATCTATACAAAGGCATGGAAGATAATCCAGTGTTTGTTATATTTATTATCCTGAGAGAGGTTTGTTCTACCTCCCAATAACCCTCCAGTAGCAAGCAAATTCTGGAGAGGATTCAGGGGACCTCTTCTTCTCTTGATCAACCTAAACCTTTTATGTTCTGGTAGATTCCAAAGCCAACCTCTTCTGGACTATCAGCACTATGAAAAGAAGGTATTGCCATGGAACAGGATTAAAATCCAAAGGAGAAAAGCACAAAAAACACCTGGGAGAAAGAAAACAACACCCAAACCGAGTCAGGACAAGTTCCTGCAGCTTTGCACCGCCCAAGTGGCCAGCCCTGTGTCAGCAGGCTGCAATGACAGCCCTCAGCAGCCTTTGGGTGCAGGAAATCCTTGGCCTTTCAGCAGACTATGGAAAAAGCCAGCAGGGTCTTTGTTGTGAGACGACTGCAGGACACAGGGAGTCAAGATCGTTTCTCATCAAGTCAAAGAAGTGAAGAGCACATTCCAAATTCAATTGGTGTCAACAGGAATTCAGCTCCTCTTCAGGCACTCGAAGCAGTGAAACTGCACCAGGAATTTGCTCTGCAGCCTGGGCAAGGAGCTGATAAAGGTGACACATTCAAGTCTCAACAGGAAGATGAGAATACCACTTCCTCTTTGGAAATCATTGGGGTGTCTTTGGCAAAACACAATGAGAGAAATTCAAAAGAGCACTCACTGTACCTTGGAGTTGCTTTTGCTTTTTTGTGCTTCTGAGAAGAAACCACCAAGGGAAGAAATAGAGCCACGACTGCCAGAGTGAGGCTCCCAAGGGCTCTCTCACAAGCACTTGAGTGGTGGCTCCTGAAAATGAGAAGAACACGCTGGGAAGAACCAAACCCAGCCAAGGTGTTTCACAAGAGACCTGTCCTGCTCTGATGAAATCATTCCAGCCAGCACTGGCCTCCAATCAAAGGGGAATTTTGGAAGCAGCTCCCCAAGCATTTTGTGTGATAATCTGGCTCTCTTTCTCTCACCCTGACAGAGCAGAGACTGGAGAAAATGATGAGGATTTTATAGCTCTCTGCGGTAAGCAGTTAATAACTCTCTGAGGCAATAGATCTGGGCTCCACTGCAGGGCTGGAATAATTCACAATAAAATATGACTTTTCATTTATCACCTTGACACTTAATAAATACTTCCTGGTGAAACCCGGGGAAGAGGGAGAGAGGGGAGAGGGGGGACAACCCACACCTGTGGTCATCAGGTGCTTTCATTGAATGTGGCACATGGGGAAGGATGGTGAGAGACCAACCAGCAAACACAGGCCTGGGAGCTGGTGGGGGAGCAGGGTGATGAGGCTTCAGCTAAATGGGGATTTTTGTGTTCATGACCATCCTAAGAGGCCCCTTCTGAGCCAGGCTGGGCCTCTGTGGACAATGATGTTTCTAGTAGTGATAACAGTGGATGAAGGGTGTAAATGCTGAGGCAAAATGGTGTGTGGCCCTTTCTCCTCTTTTGTGCTCTCATCACCCCACTGTCCCCACATGAGGAGGGCTGAAGCATCCCAAAATCCCTGTGCTGCTGGCCCTGTGTGCCAAGATGCTGCTGCAGCTGCCTTTGCTTGGGAATGGAGGTGCCTCAAGGACGTACATCCCCCCATCACTGCAGAGAGGCAGCAAAACATTGTCTGTATACTCCAGGAAAGGAAATAAACCCGAGGCAGAAACTTGTCTGGAGGGAACCAACATCAGTTTGCCTGAGGCAGTCTCGGAGTTCTGCAGCACAAGGATGAGCTTTGCCAAGAACACGTCTTTGCTTCCCCTGCAAGCGTGAGGGATTCCCACTGAAGTGCCACCTGAGAGCTGGGATGGGGCCTCCATATCCCACCTGGCCCCAGAAGGAAGGGGAGCTCACCTTCAGAAAATGTGAAATCAGTGAGCATGTCTGGCAGGAGCTACTGTTTGCTCTCAGCCCTCTCAGAAATCCCAGGTTTGCTACCTGGGAGAAACCTGCATCCCTTTGGAGTTTGCCTCTGCTGGATTCCCTTTGCCTTGAGCTGTCAGAGGAGACAGCACAGACACCAGCCTTGGTGAGGAAACACAGCTCCCCAGGACATACAGAACCAGGAAGACTGCTGGGCAGTGTCCTTCCACTGCCTCCCATCTTCTGGAACATCTCTTTATCTACACAGATGCCACTTCCTTCTCAGTCCTTCGAATCCACACACTCATCATCATCAAGAGAAGAGGCTCTTGGCTTCCTGCACTCTGAAACAGGCCTTCACACAAAGCCCTGATAGACACAGAGCCCTGGAGGTGCCCAGTTCCCTTTTCCCTCCGTGGCTGTGTCCTGGTTTGGATGAAGAGCTCATCCCTACAGCAGGGAGGTGAGAATGTTGCTGTATTGCTCTAAACACTCTGGAAGTGTTTTAGCAACACAGGCAACCAACAAACATTACCCTGTGCACAATATCGACTCAGTTAATTGGCAAGTGAGGTGTTGGACTGGCCTCCTGCTTGGCTTCAATTGTGAATGCACCGAGCTGTCTCTCTGCTCATCATGCTGTCAGTGGGAAAGGCTCCACACAGGGTAATCACAGCCTGCTGCAAACTCGGTGCTCAGGAAAGCTGCAAATCAAAAGAAAATAACAGACAAACACCGAGGGGAGATGGAAGGAGGGGTGGAGGGGGCCAAACTGGAGAACATGGGCAAAGTCGCAGCTTGCAATTGTAGCTGCTCCTTCTGGGAGCCAGTGGCTTCCTGAGGAACTTCTTTGAGGCTTGTGTTCTACAGGGAGAGCCTGATGAAATGCACGGGAAGGGGAGAGCTGAGGACCTGCAGGAGGGAGATTCCTTGTTGTTCAGCTAACAGGAGAGGGGACAGCTGGTGCTGGAGCAAGGAAAACTGGGAGAAAGGGCATGTTCTGCCACTGCCTTCTCACATAACCTCAGGCAAGTCCCAGGTACTTCCTTTGCCACAGCTCCCACATGGCAAATGAGCACTGTGGTCTCTCCTATGCCTCTCCTGCTGTTACTGCTTAAGGACCAGATTTTCTAAGGCAATTTGCACCCCTGAGGATGCATGTGTGTGCCCAGAAGTATTTAAAACTGTTCTAAGCAATTATGTGCCTACCTCACTTGGGTCTTGTCCCATTTCAGTGCAGCCTCAGGCATCGAAATGCCTCTGCAATTCTGGCCCTTGGACTCTTTGAAGCAGCAAATTGTCTCTTGCTATGAGTGTCTGGATAATTGGGAGTGTCTGTGGATGCACGTACTCACATTGCTGTCTTACAATGGCACAAGGAGCTGAGGAGCTGCAGAGCTCCAAAGCCAAAAGCCATCCCGTGGGAGATCTCACTTTGCAGGTTCTTACTGCAGGTGCAATATCAGCTCGGCTACAAAACTGTGCATCTGATTCTCTTCCCACTTTGCACCCAGGCCACAGGAGACTGTGCCTGTTCCTGCCTCAGGAGCTGGGCAGAGCTGATGGATGACCCTGGTGGTTGCTGGCTCTCTGGAAGGGGTTCTCAGAGTCACACAGAAGCATGAGAGGAGGCAAATAAACTGGGAAGCTCTTCATGAGGTTACCATGAACTGGAAGAGACAAAAAGCTGTAAGAACTGTGGCTGGCAGGGGGGTTAATACAGCAGCTCCTCGCTTCCCCTGCAGACAGGCATTGAACTCACAGCAGCCAGGAAATCCCACACATTCAGAGATCACATCCCTGGTGGAAGTGGTGTCGCATCAGAGAAGCACAGGGCACTGGGGACAAGGCTGCTCTCCATCATATCGATTGCATTGAACAACTCTTCCCCAGCTCCAGACGTGCCAGGAAGTGTGGGGGTCTCAGGGCAGTGCAAACTCACAGCTCAGCTCTGACAGCTGCCTGGGCTCGGGTCTGTTCACTAGGCAGGCATTTGGACAGGAGTGTCAGCCTTTCTGTTAAGCTCTTGTTCAGAGAGGATGACAAAGAGGGGAGAAAGGCAAGTGGGTGAGAACAATCCCTGGTGCTGGAGCCGGGCCACGAGGCTGGCAGGTGTATTTCATGTACACGTCACTTCCAAAGTGGAAAGCTGCAAACTGAATTTGTTAGTACAGGGCTTACTCTGCCTTTGTGCACGCTGTGTGTAACCCCAGCCCCCAGGTTCGGCTGGAAAACAGACACTTCCATTAGCAGTGCTTAAAACTCGGCTCTGTCAGCACTTCCACTGCACGTCTGGAGGAGTTAACTCCCCATAAAGCACCCGCTCCCAGCTGGAACACAGCACACAAGAGGGGGAGATAGATCTGCATAAGTCCCATTAGCGTTTAACGTTCTTATCTCTGGGGCCCCGTAGCTGAAAAACACCTCCCCAGCTCAGTGCAGGAGCCAGCATCCTTCCCAGATTTATTCTGCAGACATTTGGCTGGGGATTTTACTTAAGGTTTAACTCGATTGGCAGACGTTGTTTTTCCGGGTGGCTTCTGTTCCAGCTCTAGGTTTCTGTAAAGCAGCTCTGAGATGCATTGGCAGAGTGTGTTGGGTGTTAATTACCAGCTACAAGCACAGCCTCAAATGCAGAAGGATTTTTTCATTCACAATCTGGCATGGAATAACAAGGAGAGCAACAGGTTGTGGAGAAGAGAGTTATCTTCTTACCTGCCTCCAAAATGGATGAGAGTTTGGGAGCCAGGCAGGGAGAGCAAAGTCAGTGCCAGGGCAGCAGGGAGGGATAGATTTGGGAGAACACTGAAGTTTAGTCAAACTGAACACAGTTTCATGTGTGTGATCATCTGCTGCAGGATGAGCTGCACACTGGAATGCTGGAAACCCATCCAGGGAATCGGGGATGCTACAAATCCATGCAGAGCCACTGCAGATGTTCCAAGATCCTGGCTCCCCGACAGCCCTCCTGGTGCTCACAGCCCTGTATTTATAGCCCACAGTGCATACATTCCCTAGATCCACCGCCTGCAGGCCAGGGAAATTTGGAAAGGCAGTACCTCAGATGAACTTCTGTCTGAAGGAACAGAGGATCCATCCATACAGGAGCGATATGAGAGCTCAGCCTGGCTCACAGCAGAGAGGGAGCTGCTCCAGTTCCAGGCACAGAGAGGAAGGCAAGGAACAACCACAGCACTTTATCTACCAAATATTTCTGTGTCTCACATGAAATTGGATTTTCTCAGAACCTGCATCTCCCTTTCCAGGAGTCAAGGTTGGAAACATCCTTTTGAGAAACACCGACGAAGGCAAAGAGAAATGCAGATATTTCAGCATCACTGAGGAGGGGTTTCTAGGCTGCAGCAGAATTTCTCCCTCCTCTCACTCCTACCCTTATCTCCAAAGCTCTTCATGTTGTGCAGAGCCCAGCACCTTGTGAATCCTGGAGCAGAAAATAAACAGGGAGCAGCGCCAGCAACAAGATTCTTATTAGAGATCCCTCATGTCCATGTCTTGGAGCAGGCAGAGACAAACCTGGGAGCCTGCCAGCACCTGGGGAAGGCTTTCCTTGAGATCCTGGCTGGATGTTGAACTTCCCCTCCCTTTGCCAGTGTGATTGCTGCCTCGGAGCACAGAACACACCATTTCTGCCTTGCTTTGGGGAGGTCTCTTCCTGAGGGCAGCAGGGCAGAGAGAGAGAGGGAGAGAATTAGGTATTTATGTTGGTTCCTGGGAAGCCTCACAAAACCTTTGTTCAGGCTGTGGGGAAGGAGCTTTCCATGGTCCTGCTGAGCACTCGGAGCTGTTTGAAATCTTGGTGCTTAGGGCAGGATTGAAGTGAATAAAACCAGGGGCAAAGAACAGGAGCCCCAGAAGGAAATACAGATTGTGTCTTAGAGCAGTGCCTTAGAAATAACCAGGCTGGAGGGAACTTGCAGTGTGTGAGGAGCTGGCCAAGGGACAAGCTCTGCTCCAAGCCAACCAGCTGAGACAGGGCAGGGGGACAAAAAGGCAAAAGGAAACCCCATAAATCCAGCAGTGCAAAGAGCAGGGAGAGCTCTAAATGATCCACTCCAACCTGCACACTTGAGCCCAAGCAGGATTCAAGCCAGTGCATTACCAGGGAGAGAAACCTTTAAGAAGAAACTTCTCAATTACCATTAACTAATTAAATGACCCTCTTTGAGACACAGAAGTTAGAAGATGGAAAGAATCATTTTTTGGGAAGAAATAAACTCAGTCCCTGTCCTCAGTGTCTGTTTCTGTGCTGGATTTTTCTCCCTGCAGCTCCAGGTCTCCTGAACTTTGCTGGGGATGCTGCCTATTTTTAACCTGCCTTGGCACTTGTGTTATCGTTCGTGTCAGAATGAGGCCAGGTAATAAATATATCTTCCCACCAAAACTCCCCAGATTTTGTTAATTTAGACACTCTAGTGTGAAGCCTACCACGCTTAGGGAATGCTCCAGAAGGAATGTCTCAGTCCTGCACCAAGAGCAGACTCCTGGCTCCCAGCCGAGGGGAAGTTTGTGCAGGCACATGGACACCCCATGTGCCATTGCCAGGGAAGCTCCTGCTCCTGAGCAGGACTATTTTTGTCACCTGCATGGGTCTCACTCCAGAACTGTGCTTCAGGAGCCTCAATATTTATGTGTCACCGATTTGTCAGCTGCCTGGGAACATCTGCTACAGGTAGGAAATCAATCCATGGCATTAGCACAGCCCAGCACCACAGTTTTCCATAATAAAACCTCTCTAGATTTCAAGGCTAAGAGAGCTTCCAAGCAAATTCCTGGGGTCTTGTATAATCCTTCCCAGCCTTACAAACTAATTGCCCTATAATTCAAACACAATTGCAATCTATACTGGGAGGGATTATATGCAGAGGACAGGAGTGAGTCTCATTTCCTCTCTTACTTATTCTGAGCCTTTTTTTTCTGGTATCAATTCCATTGAAAAATAACTCTTGGAAATTATGAACGCCCAAACCCCCATTTTATCAAACCCGTGTTAAACCCACACACAGATCCAAAGGCTCCCGAGGAATCGCTCCTCCTCTTGGAGTTCTCCATACAAAAGCCTCCCTGCTCTGCCTGCTGGGAATCCTGCCAGCCCAGAGCCTGGGAACGGGTGCAGTTAATAAAAACCTAACGTGATGTACGGTAAATTATCCACGGGATGGGAGCAGGGAGGGAGGTGCTGCCAGGAATTGTCTCTCACCCCTCGCAGTGAGCTCCAGCACTACCTAAAGGTCTCTGGCTGGCAAGGACTTGGGAGGAGATGGCTTTGTGTGCTCTGCACCTGCCAGCCTGAGCTTTCCCCGCTCAGAGCAGCAAATCCCAGCAGAGCAGGAGCTGCCTCACGCCTTCCATAGAAGTGTTGCCTTGGGAAAGGGCGGCAGGAGCCGCTCCCCGCACAGCCCTGCCCAGCTGGGAGCACACAGAGCACAATTAGCGGTGCCCAGCACAAAGGATGGGGCTCTGAATTGTTATTTACCACAGACGTCAGCCCCTCGCAGCTTCATTGGCTTCTCCCATTTGTTCTGCAGGAAAGAGGAGGCTCCAGCACAGTCAGCAATCCTGGAATGAGGACGTTGCCTGCTCCCAAACAGGCAGGAAAGATGCTAAAGGAAGGATTTCAGTCCCTTCCCTCTCCTCCGTGCCACAGCTTCTCTCCCCCGGACTCCCTCAGGCTGGCTGTCTCTCATTTTTACATAAACTGTAACAATATCATACTTGCTGCCATATGGAGAGCAAATTTTAAAAATTCTCTTAAAATCTCCGCTGTCTTGTGGGATAGAAAAGAGAATTTCCCTCCTCCAGCCTTCCAGACTGTCCCACAGCCCAACTCTGTGTGCCAAACACCCCTTTTTTCTTCGCCTGCTGACTCCAAGGGCACATCCCACATGTCCCACATCATCAGGGATCTTCCCCAGGTTGGTATTCCCACATCTCCTTGGCATTCCCCTCCTGTGGTGGCACCTGGGAGCAGTTTGTTGCCAGCACCACCCCCATGTGCCTGGAGATCACAGCGGACAGAGAGCAGCCAGGAGAAGCAGGAATGAACTCAGCAGGAAGGAGAGGAGAGATCCTGCTACCTGGAGGTTCACAATGGGACAGGAGCAGATCATTCCAGCCTGGAATTGTGCATATAATGACCTGAGGACAGAGGGATACACAAATTTCACAAAGCTCTGCCTGGTGATGAGGGAGCACCAGGTCCCCCTGAGGGATGTGAAGGGCCTTTAATCAGATCCCAGCAAGCAGAAGCCAAAACAGAGTATAATTTTTAGAAAAAGACAGCTTTTGGGGGTTACTTTTTCTCTCCCAAATGTATGAAAGTTCTTTTTTTTTTTTTTTTCTTTTGTTTCAAAAATGCCAAACCTTTTCACTGCCCCAGTTCCTAAGAAAAATTCACCACTTCAATTCAAGGCTGCTCTTTTCAGTTCTCCTGAACAGCCTTTGGAAAGCTACATGGAGTAAAGTGTTCTTTTAATTCTCAGTTTTGACTCGAAGAATTTTTGGTTTGCACCCTGCACACAGGGTAGTGTTTGCACCCTGCACAGGCCACTGTCACCCTTGCATCCATCGCAGGAATTCCTGCAGCAGACAGGAATCTGCTCCCTGCTGATGGGGGGACCAGTGCAGCTGCTCGACAAGGCAGAGCCCCAACACATCCCAGCCCAGGCCAGCCTGAGCAAAGGAACCATCTCCTGCTGCAGCAGCTGTAAAAATCCTTCACGACGGTTAAAGCCACAGGGAAATGGATGTTTTTCTTTTTTTACAGCCTCTCATCCTCTCCCCTCCTTCCTTGGCTGGTACAAAGCTGAGAAAAGCCAATTGCAATTAAACATTTCGCTCCTCCACAAACGGCTGGCTTTGTAAACAACAATAGCCACACAAAAAAAACCTGCAGCTCTCAGCAAAAGCAGCCCAGCTTCACTCACAAAATATCCCAGGTCTCCAGCAGGAAATGGCTGCTCTGCACATCATCCCGAACTCTCCTGCAGCACTCCCTCACCCCTCCGACCCCTCTTTGCCCCAGATTTAGAGCCTGTCAGAGCTAATCGGAGGCAGTGGATGCAGGCAGGGAGACATTCCTGGCCTGGAAGCCGTTCTCCTGGAAAAGCACTGCAAACCTGCTACTTCAGATAAATAAACAGCGCATCCCCTGCGAGACATCGTCTGCAAAGCACCAGCGTGCCGTGCCTCTGCTGCCATAATTCCCCATGTCCTTAGTGCCCGACAGCCTCCATAAAGAGCTGGCAGCTTTATGTGCCACTTAAACCCAGCCTATTACCACAGCAAACTTCACTCCAACAAGGCTCAAAAGCAGAAGGAGCAGGGTGAGCACCCAGTGCCACCTCACCTCCTGCCAGTGGCCCTAGAGGTCAGCCAGTGGTCCCAGAACAGAGCTTGATCCTCACAGCTGCTTCTGGGGCACCACATGAACCCCAGGACTGCAGCTCTCAGCGAAAGCAGCCCAGCTTCCCCCACAAAATAGCCCAGGTGTCCAGCAGGAAATGGCTGCTCTGCCTGCAGCACTCCCTCGCCCCTCTGACCCCTCTTTGCCCCAGATTTAGAGCCTGTCAGAGCTAATCTGGGGCAGTGGATGCAGGAGCACCACCTGACACCCTGCCAGTGCCACCTCGCACCCTGCCAGTGCCACCTCGCACCCTGCCAGTGCCACCTCACCCCCTGCCAGTGTCCCCAGAGGTCAGCCAGTGATCCCAGAACAAAGCTTGATCCTCACTGCTGCTTCTGGGGTGCCATGTGAACCCCAGGGCTGCTGGGAGAGTGCCCAACCCAGCTTGCACTGTTTCTAAACTCCAGGCACAAAGGATGCTCCCCGTGGGTGAAGGTTTTCCATGGATAGCCAGACACGGATACTGGAGTAGTGGATGAGTCTTGCCTCACTCCAGGGCCTGATTCAGCTCAGGCTGCTGTGCCTGAGGGACACGAGGGATCCTGGCTGGATGGCAGCCCTAAAGATAAAGGGGTTCACCTGCATTTGGGGTGAAACTGGACGAGCTGCATGAATTTACAGGCTGCTCCCTGCCAGGTCCTGCAATGTGCACAGAGGCCTCTGAACAGCAAGGGGGAAAGGTACCTAAAATCTCTCAAACCTCTGCAGCCTCCCTGTACATAGGTGTGTGCTTAAACACAATGATTTTTATTTTAAGACACTGAGAAGTGGGGTGTTTTCCCCAAAATTAAACTACAAAACACAGGGCCAAGCCAATTGCCCCAGACTATCCCATCTGTTGCATGGATCAGAGTTTCTGTGACAAAGGCCAGAGAGATTGTTTTATTTTCAAACATGTTTAATTTTTAAAAGCTCAGCCACTCAGGACCAGCCTTCTAGAAAAGCCAGGAGCACAGCAGCTCCTCTGGATCCACATGGGATGTGCTGGAAGAGCCCAGCACCCAAGCATATGAAGTCCCTGGAAAAGCTGCCTTGTCTGGGAGAGAACAGCAGAAAAGCACCTGCTTGTGGCAGGAATGTAATCCTTCTATCCCAAAAGCAAGGAAAGCTTTAAACCAGAGAAAAAAAAACAAACCTTCAGAAATATAATCAAACAGAAAGGGAAGAGAAAAGCAGGAAAGGGTTGAATAAATTCCACTTTTGGTTTTAGACTTGCAATGCTATAAATGCTACTGAATAAATCACCAGCAGACCAGAGAGCTGAAATAATACAGGGAAGAACCTGAGTTGCCATCCATCACCCTCCCCCTGACACGCAATAAATGCCTCTCCTCCAGCCAGCACGCATTAGCACAGCACACCCAGCACTCTGACATCCCCCTGCCCACGGATTATCCTGCTCCTGGCTCTCCAAAGCCTCTGCTCCTGCCACCCGGGGTCCTTGCTGCCACGCAGGACACTGGGCTCTCACCACGGGGAGTGTGAACTACAAATTCCGCTATGAAAATAAAGGCCATGGGAGCTGCTAATCCCCGTGTCTCCCCGAGGATGGCTGCTGGCAGGTGAGCAGCAGAACTGCAAATGGCATTTCTGAGGCGCCCTGCAGCATTTCAGAGCCCAGACAGTGATGTCTCACTCTGCCAGATCCGAGAAGCCGAGGAGGAGCCAGTTTGGCACCATGAGGGAGCTCAGAGAGGGTGAAGGTGCCACCCTCACACGACTTCACACCAACCACAGACAAACTGCAGTCCTGTTGAGGCCATTCAAGATTTTGGGACATAGCAGGAGTTGTGGGAAGCCAGGCTTATCCTGGGGAGCCCAAGCCAGCAGCTGCTGTGGGTGCTGCCATGCAAACACTGCTTTGCTGTGGTGGAAACCAGCCCCGGGCAACATGAACCCAGCTGTGGCTGCAGTGGGACACCTGGGCCAGGACATCCCCACCAGCCAGGACTCCATCCTCACTCCACCCTGAGGGGCGAGGGGGTGGTGGGAAGCGCTCCCTCTGCTCCCTGGATGGCTGGAGCTGGGAATGAGCCCAGCCCTGAGCGAAGCACAAGGGGCAGAGGCAGGTGGAGAGCAGTGACAGCTGAAGGGACATCTTGAATCCAATAGGAAACAACCTTTACAGATGTTCTAAAGGTTTGAAACCATCACTGGTGGATGAAATCCATTTCAGGAGGAAACACCTTGCCAGGCCTGAGTGATTGCCCAGAGTAAAGATGGAGAGACGTGAAAATGGGTGATCAATATTAAGAGAGGGAGATGAGAGACATATAATGGAATGTCTGACACAGCCTTAATTACAGCCTTGGATATACTCTGAGAAAATAGATTTAGCTGATAGCAGCACTGGGGGTTGGAGGCTTCCTACAATGAGCTTAGGTTAAAATAAACATTTATTTTAAGCATAAGCAAGTCATTCAACTAGTTAGTTTAAAGCTGAGCTAGGTGAATAGCTTACAGTAAATAATCTGCTATATGCATTTATTCAAGTTTCTTTTTAGTCTAAATTTCCTAGGAGAACAAAAAAAAAAAGACCTGTTATTGCTGTGCAGTAGTCATTTCCTCCTAAGAACTCTCCAATTTCCTGCCCAATTTCTCTGACATTTACCCATAAAGGGCTTGGAAGTGCTGTGGTCCTCCAGATTGCTGATGATCTCCACTCCTGGAACAGCTTCTGAAAAACCCAGATTGGATTCCTTTGAGTTTCTTGAAGCCATCTTTGCTTGTTTATAACAGTCCTGACTCCTAAGACAAATAACTGCTCCCTCAGATAGCCCAGCACCGACCTGAGGTGGATTTTGGTCAGGACATCATTTCTGTGGTGGTGTCTCATTGCTCCTTTACCCCCTTGCCCCTGGCTATGTAAAGGCAGGAATTTTTCAGACTGATCCTTCCTAAATACCAAAATACTTCTCCCTTAAATTCTCAGCTGTTAATTATCCTCACTGCCAGCTTTGCCCATCACAGCCCTGTGCGGAAAAGGGAGGGATTTCTGAATCAGGCACTTCCAAACTGCTCCTGGAACAGCTTCCCTCTGCCTCGGGAAGAGCCTGTGGAGCAGCTCAGTTCCCCTCAGAGGATATGGGATCACCCTCAGCCCGACACCAGGACACAGAGCTGGGCTCTGTGCAGAGGAATTCCCTGAACAATTCCTGCCCAGCTGGATCCTGCTCTGTGGCAGGATGAGGAAGGGCCTGGCTGGGGAAGTGCCCACTCCAGCAGTGTCCAGCACAGGGAAGGACCTGTGGCCATCCTGTTCATTCCACTTGCTCCAAGGCAGGAATGGGACCCCTCAGCCATTTGTCAGAGCTGCCACCCTGCCCTTACATGCCCTCCTGCTGTCGTTCCCGTTGTCATCTGCTGCCCAGCTCCTCCAGGACTAATGGTGCTTTTCCTGGGGAATGAGTCAATCCATGATGGGCTTTTCAATCCTCTGCTGTGTCAGAAAAGGTCGTGCTCAATTCAGCTGCAAGTGCTGCTCCCTCTGTGATCTCTTCCAGTCTAGGAGCTCTCACAGCCCCATGTACACCAGGAGGTATCACAGACTGGGCCCCAAATACTCACTTTTTCCTGAATTTCAAGGCTTTTAGAGAGGCCTGATGAGACCCTTACATCCTCTTCAGACCATCAGAGCAGCAAAGGCAGGGAATTCCCTTCCCTCCTCCTTCCCAAGGTCTCAACCCAGCCCTTCAATGAAAAGGAATTACATGAGGTTCATTCTTTATTGCAGGCTCATTTTCACATCGATTGTTTCCAACCCAAAGAGCTCAAGAAGATGGGATCCCAGTGGCAGGTGCAGCTTCCAGGACAAGCCCAGAGCCTGAGGAATCAGCTCATGTGCTCAGCCCAGCCTTCAGCAGGGCCATGCCAGCCCAGGCAGCTCTGGATTGTGCTGTCACCTGTGCCTCCCACTCCTGGGTGCCACCCAGCAGAGCCCATGGCTGGCTTTGCATAATGCCTGGACTGGGAATATCATCCACCTCCTGGATCACTGGGGATGCACACTGCTCCTCTTTGCAGGGAATGCCAGGGCTGGCCCTGTTCAATCTGCTTCTATAAACAGAACCAAGGAGCAGTGAATAAGCAGGAGGCAGCTGAGTGTTGTTAGAGGTCAAGGGGTTCGTGTGGATGTTTTTCTCCTTTACAAAAGATAAATACATTCCATGTTATGCTATGGATTTTCATCTTGTCGACCTCTCATAAACTAAGCAGGGTCAGGCACTGGGCAGTGTTTGGATGGGAGATCTCAAGGGAAACAAAATCCACAGCAGAGGAGGAAGAGAAATATTTGTGACTTGGCTGTTTAGGGAGTAATGCTCCTCTCTCTGAGCCAGCCCTGAATCCCCATTGCAGGCAGGGTTAATAAGGCAATCACAGCTGCAGAACTTCCCTGCTCCCCGTGGAATGTGAAACCAGGGTGAGTTGATTCATAGGAATCAAAGGGAGTTAGGAACAAGAATTAAATGGCAGTCAAGCATTTGAGCTCCTTTAAGGAAATACCAGCCTTGATCATAAAATCTGATGTCTGTCTCACTCCAACAGGTATTAGCCAAGGGGCAGCTGTTTAATGCTACACATAAAAGGCATTCTAGCCTACTTCTTCCCCTAAATTTAGGCAGCAATTTTGTTTGAATCCAGTATATTTGCTCCCCCTACTGAACCATCCCACGTGCTCAGTGTATGTTTTCCAACAGCTCCCCACACGGTGTTCCTGAGCTGGCTGAATTTCCCCAGTGAGCAAAATGATTTCTATGCTCAGTAGCCCGCAAAGCACCTCGGAATCTTTCAGATGAAAGGCCCTCATCGAGCAGTGTATAATAAGATTCCATTATTGGATCATTTATTCTCATTATGGCAAATAGCAGTGGTTGTGTAAAATGTTCTCCCTATGATCAGAACTGACTCTCCAGCAAACAGCCCAGCCCTCGGAAGCTGAGGACAAAGGAGGCATCAGGGAATAGGTACCCAGGGTTCACTGAGCTCTTCTCAGCTTCTTGCACCTCCTGCTTTGAAGGTTTTAATTAGAAGCCCACGGAACAGCGTTCCTGGTACAGCTCCAGAGGGATAAAGGACAACAGACCAGCTGGGACCCTCCACTCGTGGCGGGCACAAGGCTCTTTCAGAAGTGAAATGCAGCAGGAACTCTTAAAGGAAGTGGGAGAAGAGGCAGTGTGGAGGTGCATGCACAGCACAGCCAGCAAGGAAATGGGGCGGTTGGGATTCCTCAGGCTCTGGGTTTGGGGTTACCCACTGGCAAACAGGGTAGGGAACATCCAGGGTGTGCTGGGGAGTGAGGCAGCACTTCCAGGAGAAATGGGTTAGGAAGAAAAGGAGTCTGGATTTAGCAGCAGTAAAATAGGGCAGAGAAAACTGGGCAAAATGGCACTGAGAGGGAATGCCAAAAGAAAAGAAGGGGGAAAGAAGATGAAAAGCACTGCTAACTCACACTGACCTCTGTGCAGAGCCGCAGGACTAATTGCCCCAGACAAATACAAGAATGAAATTGGGGAGATTTACAAGCAGGAGAGCTGTGAGAAGCAGCTGGTGCAGTGGGGTTTGGATGGGTAATGGGAAGTATTTACAGTGTTGGCAAATCAGGCTGACAGGCAAGAGAGGCCTGGGCATCATTTAGGGCCAGAAATAAAAGAAATGACAGCTGGAAGATCTCTCACCACCGAGAGAGACCCAGAATGAGGGATTTCTGCACCGCTCCCGCTCTCTTCCCCGGGTGTCCCAGATGCCGTAACTCCAGTGATTTGTGTTCCATTCAGACACTTGTGGCCTCAAAAATGTCAAACAGTGAAAGGACAAAGAAGAAAACTTCATCCAGGAGCTGGAGAAAACAGATGGGCAGGAAGGCATTTCCGACCTCTGTCATTCCAGGCTGATGGAGAGCAGGGAGAAGATTCACTCTGTGATTCTGTGAGAGCAATTAGAGCTGGATTTGATGCTGGAGCCTGGGGACTCTTCAGGCAGCAGCAATGTTTGGAGATGGTCCAGTATGAACAGAAGTCATTTTTCAGATGGAAGGGGATGAAAGATATGGGACAGTTGAGATTTGGCTGCAGATGCAAGGGAATAGAAAAGACACAGAGAACAGAGTGGTTCTGTGGTGCCCTGTACTCAGTGAGAACAAGAAAACCAATATCCAGTTTCATTGCTGGAAGTTCATTTTCCTTAAACACTAAGTGATAGTAAATAGCATGAGTTGTGCTCTCCTTCTGGATCATGGTTGGTCTCCAAATGAAAGGGGGAGCCATCAGGTTTATCCCTGGCTGATGCAGGAATTCCTTGTCCATTCCTCTTCACCAGAATCATTCAAAGATGACCCAGTTTCCAAGGCTTTGCTCCAGATTCAGTAGCCAGCAAAAGGCCCAATTTTTGTGGCATCCCCACGGTTAGGCCAGGTGAGATCTGGCCTCTGGGGACTGGCAGAAAGAGGAGGATGCTCTGCTCAGCTGACAGGTGCCCTCTTCCCAGAGTGACACATCTGAGCACCTCCATGGAAATTAAAATAATCCTTTCAAGATCTTGTCAGAGCTGCTCACCAGAACTGCTCTGATTAACAAGCAGTGCTGAACAGCAGCTCCTTTGTCCGTCTGATCATGGCTGCTCCTCGAGTGATGGATGAATTAAATATTTAATGGCCTGGGTGACAGCTCAGGACAGCTCAGCTGCACCATCAAAATGCTCCTGGAAGGCCTCAGGTACCTTGGAGCAGTCAGCAGGCACAGGAGGGAGCAGTGGGAGGGTTGGCAGCACCCCTGGCTGCTCTCCAGGCTCTGTGGGTGGAGGACCCATGGCTTGCCAGCCAAAAGGATGGATCTGAGCAGGATGGGAGGATTTTAACCAGGATTTACGCTTTTCTAGAACGGGCATTATTTCCTGGGCTGCCACCAAACTGACAAAGGGGCTTTTTGCAAGACTTACCCAGAATTTATTCCATTGTGTATGCCTCCATATAATCCTGGGCCAGGAGAAACAATTCAGAGGCTGCAAAGCACACAGACGAGCTGGGATGGCAATTCCCAACTCCCACATGGAGAAAGGCAGCATTGCACAAGCAAGAAAACACCCTCTGGAATGGTCCTGCTAATCCCACGGAATCCCAGCTCCACGGGTTGGATGGTGAACTTTAGAGAGTGAACCTTGAGGTGCTGAACCTTAGAGAAGGCCAAGTAAAGGCCTGGCACAGGTGGAGCTGGGGAGGATCTGTGGCTGTGCAGATTCCTGTGATCCCTTTGGTACCTGCTATTGGACAGCTGGGCTCCTGGCTCTGGGCTCCTGGTTTAAACAACCAAATCGAACAAGCCACAGTGACTGTGGTTACAAACAGGAGCACTTTAATTGCAACAAGGGCCCTGCTAATTTAGCAGAAACCCTTTCAGCTCAGATAACTGCGCTGCTAATGAAATCAGAGCCAGCACCACTCCTGGCTCCCCACGGTAAAACCTCCTTCCTTTCCAGGGAGTGAATCTCACCCTTGCTTCAGACAGAAGTTTTAATGGGCTTTAGCAGCCTTCAAGAGAAAGTGCTCGAAGGACAAAATAAATCATCTCCCTTACTGTGTTGTCATAAAATCCCCCTACCCCTTAATATTCTTCTTGCATCATCTTCTGGTTCTGCCACTTCCATCTTTCAATGCTTAGACTTAACTTGAAAGAGCAGATCAACCCAAGGGGAATAAAAAAAGAGCCCCTAAGTTTCCATTTCTCAGGCCTAGGATTTGGGAGAGCAGACCTGCAGCACAACTCTAACCAATAAACTGCCATGGGGAGACCCCTGTGACAGCTCTCCATAGGGAACATTCAGGGAAAACAGCTCTTTCTCCTCCTCTTCACACTCCCTGCTGCTTTGGTAGGACACTGACAGTTGTTTTTAATTGGCTTTGGCAAAGGTTTTAGTCTTGTAGGAGTAGGGGGCACAGGCAGATGGCTCCAGAACTCTGCTGTGCAGAATCCACCTCCAGGACAAATCCTTGGAAGGATCTGGCTGGGCTGTTCCCAGACCTCAAGTACTGCAAGGAACAAGAAAAGCTGTAGATATACAGAGCAGTCTATGCTAGACTGTAAAAAAGACAAAAATAAGGCAGCAAAGCCACCTCTGCATCCCAGCTTTTCTGAGAGCAATAACAACACAGCTAAACTGGGTCCCAAGTGTTGGTTTATATTTCCAAACACTTACTAACTATTGCAAGGAACAAGTGCCTCAGGGCTTGGCTATATTTATGCTTTTGCTTTTCTTTAATAAAAGCTGCATTTATAATGCATGATTAATTGTTTTGCACAAGTCTCCCTTTTATGGGAACCTGTGAAATGTAAGTGATTTTTAATACCACCTCACAGACATCACTCCTTCTTCCCACCCCCATTACCATTAATCCACGTTGGAGAGAGATGTAACATTTGTCACTGCTTTATTATGAAGTGCAATGTTGCAAGTTATTTATGAGCTTGCTATTTATTGAAGTATTTGCTGGTAGTTTTAGCACCTCAATTTCGGGTGAGAATCAGCCACATTTTCCCCACTGCGTGGCAGAACCTTCTGCTGTTTAACCACTTCACTGCCTCTCTCTGGCTGTGCCCCCACAGCAGCCCAGGGAGGTGTTTTAGGGCAGATTCTCACCCCTGCCCCTCCAAGGGACTGGATAAGGAAGTTCAATCCCCTCTTGTTCTCTGTTGGAGGAAGGTGATGTTCGGAAAGGAGCCACAGGCAACGGGCAGAAAAAATATTGTTGCAATAAGAGCAAAGAGAGAACAGGAGCCAGTGCTCCAGCTGTCCAGGGAGAACAGAAACCATCTCCATTGAAAGGTGTGGAATTATGAGATCCACTGAAGTGTTAGACTGTGGGGTTTAGACATGCAAGATGTGGAGACTGAACAATCTGCTACCCTGCTTTATCCAAGCCACATAACCTACAGAAATGCTCCTGGTCCATGGCAAACACAGAATGAACTCACATTATTCCATGATGAACAGAAGAAATTCATCAGAGCTCAGACTGATGAGAGACCCCAGGCCTAGGACTAAGCTCAAAGAGACCTCTTAACTCAGAGACACAACTCCCAGCAGCTCCTTGATGCCTTAGGTTTTAACTTTTATAATTTTCAAACCCTGCAGTGCCCAGTCTGTAACTCTGGAGTTTCCTGTTCCCTGTTCAGTGCTGCTCTCTGTGCTGGGCACACACAACAAAGCCTCTCTGGGGCTGCTCTCCAAGGACACCCAGCCCCTCCTGGGCCCAAAAAGTATCAACCAAAAGCCTCTGAGAGGGGGGCAAGCTGAGGGGAATGACATCATTAACTGAAGCTTTAATTGGAGAATGAACCCTGAGATGCAAATGAACCAAACCTATAAAAGTGGGAAGAACTCGTGGCCTCTCAGGGTCCATCTTGGGGCCCATCTGGGCAGCACCTCTGGCTCCCCAGGGGTACCTCTGAAGGCCTTTCCAATAAATCCCCACCTTTATTCCCTTACTCCTGTCTGGTCTCTGTTTTTAGGTGTCCTCTTAAGGCATCAGCCTGAGCTGCAGCCACCACTCCCACAGTGGCTGTGGGCAGGCAGAGGGATCCGAGCCGAAAACTCCACAGAAAGCACAATATTGCCTTGGCTGAGCTCAGCTGCTTTCACATTTGCTTTTTATCAACTGCAGCTACCTAAGCAGTCACTTTTCAGCTCCTGAAATGTCTTGCTGGAAAGTGTTTACAGCACTTAGCACTTTGTGCTGTGATCCCTCGCTGAAATGAAAGCCCATATTTTATTGAGAGGAGCAGACACTGCAGGCACAGTTTTACTCCAGTCTAACCTGCACAGGCAGGATGCAGGGATGCTGTCCTAGTCTGGGGTGTGCTGCAGGTACAGCTTTTGAAGGGTGTCAATTAGAAGGACATAAATTCTGTTCAAAAGGTTTAATAGCCATGGGCAGAAATATTTGAATGTGTTTCCTCTCTTTCTATGCATTTTTTGCTCTAATCCTGCTGTGCCTGTGAGTTCTCCTGTTACATCTCCTGCAACACCTTTGCTGACAGAAAATGCTATTCCTTCTAAACAAGCCAACTTGATTTTCATGAAAATTCCATGTTTTAAGAGAAGCCTGCTGATTGGAAGCATTTTATAAAAAATCAAAACAAATCTGGGAACTTTGAGGTTTGGCTTCAAACTACCTTTTGTTGTGAATAATTCAGGAGGGGAGGACCCACACTCCCACTGCATTTGTCAGAGCAAAGCAGAGTCACCTGTAATTTCTGAGCACTACACACCCTGAAATGCTGCTAACAGAGCATTTGGATATTTCCAGGGATTGTTCCAAAGAGAAGGCAAGACAGAAAAGCACTCAAAGTGTTTTAACTCCCTTTTAGCAGACTCGTTCCCAGCTGATCCAGCTGACTCCTGGACCCCCTCCAGAGGGTGAAATGACATAAATCCTCCACTCAGCAGCATTTCATCCTGCACCTAGCACTAAGCCGATGGGAAGTCAAAGTCATTTCAAAGTCCTCAGAGCTGGTACAGATCTTCTGAGGCCTGAGGGAAGAAAGGAGGGGTTGGATTGAGCCTCAGGGGTTGCAGGGCTTCCGGCTGCAGCTCAGGAAAGGGAGGTCTCCACGCTGAAAGCAAGGAGCAGCTTCTGTGCATCACAGAGCAGGAGGCAGCCGTGCTCTGCTCTTCCAACCCAACACCTCTTCTTCCTCAGTTTCCCTCTCTGCAAAGCCTCCCTGTGAAGCATCACTCCAGCCCCCAGGTGTGCCTGAGCTCCAGAGTGGAAGCATAAACTCCAGAGCCTCTTTTGAGGGAGACAGGGCAGTATGCTGCACCTTGGAGCTTCTATCCAAGGACAGACTGGGCTGGCAGGAGCTGTGGAGTGGAGATGGGGTTGAGCAGCTTTGCTAAGAGCAGGCAGGATAATAAGCGCACGTTAATGACTGCAGAGGAACACAATCTGACCTCATCTATATGCAAATTGTGGTGCCTTCTCCCTCCTCTTTCGGGGCAGGTGAGCCGAGTAGCAAGTGAGGATCGCGGCGGCGCATTTGCATTCCAGCCGAGCTGCTGGGAACTTCTCTCTGCTTTGTTCAGTGACTTAGGCTGCGTTTAAAACACAAAATCCCTTCTGAATAGAAAGCAGCTCCATTTGGCTGCCACCTGTTACGGAATCACCAGAGCCTCGGGGAACTCTGAGCCACCGGCTCTCACACCCTTTGTCAGCAGAGTTTGACTCTCTGTTCTCTGCCATCGGGCTCCATTGGCATGGAAACCAGGCTCTGGTGCTGAAGAATCCATCTGTTCCTGCTGTTCCCTCCTCACCTGAAGTCAGGCAGTCCTACTTTCAGTGCTTTGGGTGCCTGGGAGTTGAAAGGACCTAAGAAGTCAGAGACTGGGAGAAAAAGATAAAATAAAAGTGAACAGCAGATGTTCTTCCATCTTGGGATGATTCCGTGCAGAAGCAGACCTCAAGAATCCCAGAAATTGTGTGCCAGGCTATTTCTCTTTCCAAAATTAGAGCTGAAATACAGCAGGAGCCCAGCAGGATCTCCCCGTACAAATAACTACATTCTCCAAGGTTTTGCAGATTTGTGTTCCTGTAGGCATTTTCTCACCAGCCACAGTAAAATCACACCCTCCACACAGCTCCCTTGTCCATCATCTCTCACAGTTTTTTGGCAGCTACTCCAACTCCTCCTGAGGCCCAGTTACCTTGTCCCAAATTCCCCCAGCTTGCTCCTATCTCAACCAGCTTGCAGCTGGATGAAGTTTGGATGAACTTCCAAATTTGAGGCATTCTGCTCCTCCACAGTCTGGCATTAACCTTGCACAGTGGCCCACAGCTTTCAGGGAAGAGAGCAAAGAGGAAGTGAGTTGTATCTTTAAAGGAAAAAATGAACATCATATTTTTATGCAAATTGCTTTCAACTCTGAGTAGGGGCAAGAGAGAAAATGGGGGAAGAAATCCATTTAAAAATCTTTCTGCTTCTGTTATTTTCTCCTTTATGTTTTCACTGTGGCTTTAGTGGCTCTTTAAAGATGTACTACAAAGCTTTTAATAAAAGCCAGAATGAAAGGCAGAATCCTCTTTAAGATCCTAAATCAGTCTTGCAGTACGTGTCTAGACTCACCCGTTACTAATACATTAACTTTTTAGAAGTGAGATATTGTAACACCCCCTAATCCCTTCAGCTCCTGCTAAACTCCCTGTCAAGGAGGGCTCTGTGTTCCTGTTTAGATGGGAAGCAGCAACATTAACAATGACCCCTTCCAGAGAACATTTAAAGGGCAAGTAGATCGCTGCAAGTACTTCCCATTTGTGCCTCTCATTTATCTGGAGGCCCTTCCAGCACTCCGTGAGCACCGAGGGAAGGATTGCTTTGAACTCACTGAACAAAACAAGCAGGGGTCTGGTCCCGGTGCTGCAGTTGGCACTGATCCCACCAAATCCAGGGTTACACTTCTGCAGCAAAAGCCATTCCATCCTCAGCGAGCAGCAGCAATTTCCTCTGGTCACAGCTCCGCAGTTTCTCTTCTCCAGGAATTCAATTTTCAGTGCTGCTGGCTTTCCAAACTGCGAGTCCCTGGCAGCTTTTATCAGCCCCAGTAACATGTTCGACTGTAATTTTCAGTTTGGAGACTTAGCAAGGTTTCTAGTTTGCTTCCGGGCCTAAGTGTAGCATCTACAAATTGTCTCTTGAGAAAAGGTAACAAGCAGTGTCTAAAGGAAGAGTGGATTGGATTTTTTTCTTAAAAAGACTCAACATTCTCAGTCCCAAGCAGGAGCTGCACTGATTTGTTTCCAGTGGAGATGCCAACCTGCTGATTCTTCTGCTGGGGAATGCCAAGGGCAAAACAACAGGTCACCAAGAAATCACTGGGTTTGTCTGGAGCTACAGAAAGAAATTGGTTGTGAACTCGGATCCCCCAAAATCTCAGCTCCGTTCCTGGCCTCCCCACTTCCCACACAACCACAGGCTAATCACTTCATCTCACAAAATTCAGCTACCCAGCTGTGAAGGGAGGATAAGAAGCCCTTTGTTCCTCCAGGCCCTTGTTAGACGTTGCTGAGCAGACTGCAACCCCTGTGAGGCACAAACTCTTGCTCTTCCCTTGTATGTACAACTGCTTTTTTTTTTTTTTTTAAACAACCACCAAATGAATCCATGATCCCAAAAGCTTAGGACAGGTATCTGGAAGCACAACAGAGTGAATGTGTTGCTCTCCTGCATTGCCTGCAGCCTTTGGATGCAGGCTCAACTTCTGAGCAATTGCCCCAGCAGCCACAAACCTCAGGAGCCCCAGGCAGGCTGCAGCTAAATTTAGATCCTCTCTTCTGTGCTTCAGCTGGGATTTTCAGAGATTGATTTCTTCTCCCCAGTGCAGCCACGCTGCTCAGAGGGATCCCTTGTTTCCCTGGTCAGTTATTACCCTCCAGCAGGGAGAAAAGGCCCTGTTTGCACTGGGAACACCAGACAAGCTGCTCTGAGCAAAGCAGAGAGTGCCGAGTGCCTCCATCAAAGCACCGAGGCCAAAACCTGCCCTGTGTGGGCCAGGAACTACATGAAACCATCCCTGGTGCTGCTGAGCCTCTGTGCAGAGCCAGGGGAAAGCCAGGAAGAGCAGAAATCCCGACCAAGCTCCTCTGGGGTGCTTTGTGCCAAGGCCAGCTGTCCCCTTTCCCCAGGGTCACACGAGCCATTGGGAGCTCTCTCAGATGTGTAACCCCATCCCCTGCAGCATCACTTTCGGGAGGACTCCAATTATCAAACCCAAGACTTGGCCCTTGCCAGATCAAAAAAAAAAAGCTCAATGAAACTGAAACATTTTTGCCCCGGGGCCACTTGATGCTTGCTTAACTGCATCACTCCATTAAGGATGATAGAATTTAAGGCTGAATGTCTGGTTTGCATTAAGATTGATGGCAGCTAGTTAGCCATATTCCTTGCATATTAACAGCAGAGCTTTATCCTGGTGATTCCTCATTGCTCCTAACAAGATGAAGGACTCCAGGCTCAGCAAGCAGGAAACCAAGTTTGACTATTGCCAGCAATTAAAGAGTCAAAAAAGAAACCAAGATCACTCTGCATCAGCAGCCAGACACCCATCAGATGAAATGACTTCCAGGATCCCATGCATGATTACTTGTTTTGCACAAGCCTCCCTTTTATGGGAACCTGTGAAATGTAAGTGATTTTTAATACCACCTCACAGGTGGTACTTACCCAGGTTCCAACCTAAGCTGTGAAACCACATTTCAAAGACAATTAAAGCATCATAAGCAATCATGTGCGAATATTCCTGAATGCAGCTACTAAATAAGAAACAGTGACAGATCAGCAAAGGAAGAAATCATAGTTTAATCTCATCTTTAAAGGGAGCTTATTAACAAAATGATTACTCCAATTTAGAATGAGCCACTTGTTACAGACTGAACTCTGTCACTGTTGTTGCCACGTTGGATCCAAGGCTCAGCATTCCACAGGTTTCTGGGCAGTGAAAATGAGATTCACGTACAGACTGACCATGCCTGATCCTGCTGGAACATCCTATGTTGACTAAATTATCTGGATAGAGGCCACTGGCACAGATTGGGAAATGGGGCAGCGAACCAAGAAGTCGCAGTTTAAAATGGGGGTAATGTAAGAGCACAGAAGAAGTGAGAAAAAATTCATCTGGCCCCATGATCTCTGCAGAACAGGCAGAAATATTTACAAAAGCACTCCTTGGAGGAAGAGAAATGGCTGTGTCTGAGAGAAGACCAAGGGAGCCAAGGTCTGGTGGGTTGCTGGTGAGAGGTTTGAGTTGCTCAGGCTGAGAAGGCAGAGTGGGGCAGGAAGCTGTGAGTGGAATTTGGACGTATTCACAGTGAGAAATGGTGGAAGATGTCATCTGTCAAGCACTGCTGCTGTTCCCTGCAGCCATTAAACCAAGGCTGAACACCCTGGTGAATGAGAAACCAGCTCAGCAGCCCCCTGGCTCTCCCAGGGGACACAACACCTCCCCTGCCCACCAAACCCCCAGCTGGAAGAGCTGCAAGCCCACACTAAACAGCAGCCATCAAACACCTCTGACCACACTCTTACAGCCCATGAGACAACCAGAATGGCCTTTGGCTGCAGAGCTGTAAGGCCAAGCTCCTGCTCAGTGCTGCAGTTGATCAGCTTCAGTTTATCTGCAAAAAAAGCCCCCAGCAGAGGAGCTCAGCAATGGCTGGGGCCAGGCTGGCCAGCTCTGGGCCCTGCTCTCTAATCGTGGCCACGAGCACAGGCCTGGCAGAGGATAGATGGCAGCGCTTAACTTCACATTAGAGCAGGTAAGTGCTGAATAGAAACAGAGTCTGATTGTACAACCAAACCCTGCAGGGATAGGGCAGGAATTTAACTGAAGAGAAAGAGCAGTGTTCACCCACCTCTCATCCTCCTCTAATATGCTCTGTCTTTCCAGACAACTAATTCTGTTCTCTCAGGGATAAGCCAACATCTTGCTGAGCTATTTTTAATCCTCCTCAGCTACCCAGGTGGACAACTGTGTTTGTGGAGAGCTCCCCAGGCAGGCTCAAACACACTCAATTACTGAATCCTCAGGTCTTGGACTGCAGCTCCTGCTTCTCCAGAGGTAAATGTGTCACTGCCTCCTCGGGGCCTCTGCCCTGACACACATTCCTTCTTCATGGAACTCACTTCATTAACCAGCACTACCTACCTCTCACTTTATCGCTTCTTTGGCTTTAAGGGTGTCTGAGCTAAGGGTTTATCAAAGCAGATCATCCACAGCTGGCTCAGTGCTGCAGCAAAATGCTCACTAATGGCCCAGCTGGAATTCAGCTTTTGGTCTCACACCTGCACAGGTGTCTCTGTGTAGAGTCAGTGTCTTTGTGGCATTGCCTTGACATTGGCCCAGGTCTGAGGTGGGGGTTCAGTTCTGTCCTCTGTGCATGGAACAAAGGCACTCATTTGCATGAGTAACCACCCACCGTGCCAGGCCAAATATTGTCCTTGTTTTCATTAGAAGATTAATTTGTGCTTGGGAGGAAAAGATTAAGGCGAGTTGTCTTTACTGCCCAGATGGAGGAGGAAGAAAATTGCTTTTGCTGTGTCTTCAGCAGTGGATTCACCCTGTCCACAGCCAGTGCTGTGCCACTAACTCACGGTGCTTGGACACAAACAGGACACCCTGGCATAACAAACAGTCCCAGATGGTTTGTGTCTGCAATATAGTTCATGTCACACCTCAATGGATTGTCTCCCAGTCAGATTTATCTCCCCAAAGCAAAATGGCTAAAAGGTAATATTCTGGGGCATTTTTTTCATTTGGAAAAAAAAAAAGAAAAAAGAAAAGTGATTTATATCGGGGGTGGGGGGGAAGCCTGGAAGGACACCACTTTCTCTTTGCAGTTGTACATCCAAGGACCTGATTGAGCTGGTGTTGGTTATGGCATTGTGGCATCTCAACCAGCACTACAAAGATTGTTCTGCCTCTACATCTTTTCCCAGCTGGAAAAAAAAATAGGTGATCTGTGCATTTACTTCAAGACAACGATTTTTTTTTTTTTTGGTAGGTATAACTGCTGAGATCCAAGAGACACTCCCACCATGAGCCGAGGTGGAGAGGTTTGCATCAATCTGTTGGTCATGGGGGAGCTCATCATAAATCCCAACTTCTGGTACAAGCTACAAGAAGTTTCACCCCAAGGGCAGCACTGTGTGTGATACTGTGACCCTTGGCTTTAATGTGCATATTAACACATCCCACATGTCTTTGGAAAAGGCTGCTGAGCAGCAAAGGACATTTGGAGCTGCTGTACAGCAAGACACAGACATTTGCTGCTGTGTGACTTGCAATGCATTCTAATAATCACACAATTAGAGCTGCAGTCCACTTACCCTGCCAAAATGAAGAAGTGAAATGATTTGAGAATTCTCTCTGATGATCCTCACAGATCCCATAAGGTGAGACCCACCACAGGGCTGCTAAAGCCAGCAGAAGAATAGCTGTTTGTGTTTGCTTATAGACAATGAACCAGTACCAGCACAGGACAGACATCCAAGGATGGGACCCCCTCCAGCTGCCAGGGAATCACCCTCTGAACTGAATCCTCAGCCTAGACACCTCCTAGGAAAAGAGAAGGAAAATCAGAGCTTCATGTGACCTTCTGTGAAAGGGATTTATTGCCAGTTGCTTTCCTGAGTCTTCTGCTCTCCTTCTTGCTGCTGTCCCGTTGTGGCAGAGAGGAACGTGACCCTTTTCTTCACCTGTCCTTTTCCCAGTGATCACAGCAAGCACAAGGAAATGCAGATTCCAAAACAAACCTGCTGGGCAGCCTCAACCCAAGGCCACTTTGGGCTGTTCAGGGATCAGCAGGGCTTTTCAGGGATCAGCAGGTGTTTTCCATCAGTTTGGGGATGGGCAGGATCAAGTGGCAGGACACAGGGAGAAGTGATACAGGACAGAACAGCAGTCAGGCACTGGACTGGCCAAGCAGACAGACAGACTGCATGCAGTGTGGAATGGAAAAGCTGGATATTAACACCTGCACCATTTGCACATGGAGGGGACATCCAGTCTCATCAGAAGGTTCTTAAAATCTAAAATCTGCTTTGCCTGAGTACAAATTACAGACAGAATGTCTATAGCACAAACTGCTCTGTGCCAGAGGCCCACAGCCACTTCTCAGGGTCTTCCTGCCAGTGTCAGACATGTCCTACATACAGCAGATGCGAGCTCAGACCATGGCAAGAAAACCAGGACTGATGAGAACTTGATTCAGATCTCATGGGAAGTCATTCAGTCTCATGGGAAGGCAGAGGGAGAGAAAGCTGCAGAGCAGATGAACTTGGGGCAGCCTGTGTTGCTAAGGAGACACATCACAGCATCCTCCAGCTGGAGTTTCCTCAGTGATGAAGGGCTCCATGCCCAGGAACATCAGCTCAGCCCCAAGGGGATGAAGGCACAATTAGCCAAGCTCAGGTTAATGCCATTGCATGTCCTGGCAGGCAGGGACAGATGATGTCCCAGCCCAGTGGACCCGAGGGAGCAAATCTTCAGCAGGAACCAAACCCAGCCACAGTGAGTCTGGTACAGACCCTCTGCCTGAGGGAGGTCCTTCAGAGCAGGATTTCACATTGTCTCATCTTCCTCTCTTGCTGAAGGTCACGAGTTCCTCAGCACCTCAGTTCTCACAGCTGGAGACAGGACAGAGCTGATGGCAGGACAAGCCTTGTGAAAAAGGCAGCACTGGCCAGATGGCGGGGTGGCTTTCTGTGACACCTCTCCTGGCACAGCAAACTGTGACTCTGTGACTCTTCTCCCACCTACTCAGTGGCTCTGCATGGCTGGTTATTAACGCTGCTGCCAGATCAGCTGCTCCGAGGATTTGCTTATCTCCTGCAGTGGCTGCTTTGTGAACGCCTGACAGCTCTCAGGATTGCTGCTGGAGACTTCCAGGAGGGGAGTGAAAGGTGGAATCAGGCTAAGCTGTTTGCCTGTTCATACAGCAGCTTCCGTTCTCAGCCATCGGAAGCCAGAGGCGGTGGATGGATGGACAACAGCCCCAGGTTCTGTGGTGCCTCACAGGACACTCCCAGGGGCACATCACACCCAGGACCAAAGCCTCAGCCCCTCAGGCTGCAGCCAGTCTGCTCTTGGATGAGAAGTCAATCTTGAGGAAGTGCAGCCTTCTGTCCTGCCTGTCCCTCAGTGAGTTGGGGGGTTGGGTTGTGGGTCTGGCACAGGGCCCAGCCATGGATCGGGGTTAGGCCCCTCCTGGAGCTCTACAAACACACCGAACAGGCAGCTCTTGGCTGCCAAACACAGACTCAGGGCTTCCAGTGGGAAATTAGACTTTGCTCAGCCTTTCCCAGGCTGTGTTGGGATTGACGCTGCAGGTCCCAGATCCCACTGCACCTCACACTGAGGGGCTGCTTCAGTGCACCCAGCAGGAAAGCCCCGCCAGCCACAGGGCATGAGGGCTTCATCCCACCAACCCTGTCCCTCTCCCATGTGCCTCACAACCCCTGGCTTGCACAGGCAAAGAGAGTTCAGCAAATCCTTGAGCCACAGGTGGCTGCAAAGTGCTCTGGAAACTGCCAGCTGTTGGGGCAGGGAGTTCCCCGTAAATGTCTTTTTTAAAATTGGTTTAATGAGGGAAAGTGCACTCAGCATTCACAAACTCTGGCATTTTTGTGTTATTGGTTCCTATTTCATCTATTATTTACAGAAAAAAATCTATTTGGGAAAAAAAAAAGAAGTCCTCTCTTCTGAACTCTTTCCAGGACTGACTCAGCAACTTAATTTTTATGCTGGCTACTTTTTGCTTCTCTTCTCCTTATTGCTAATTTTTTTTAATTTTCCACTTAAAATCCTAATTTGCATAATAGGTCTGTCCAGCCTTGAGGAAATTCTACTTGTCTTTAACTTTTATCTCATTTTCTCTTCACTTTTTTTTTTTTTTAATTAAAAACCAGCTTTGAATTAGTTCACTGAAGCATTCCCTTCCCCATCTTCCTGTTCCCCCAGAGAGCTCCTCCCACTTTGCTCCTGCAGGATCCTTCTGCGATCTCAGCACATTTGCATCAGAGGAGCAAACTGCCAGCATGGAAAAGTGCAGATTCACCCCAGGAAGTGAAGTGCTCATGGATTCCGAAGAATATCCTAGGAGTGGGATGCTGAAAAAGCCAGGCTTTGGCTCAGGACCTGTCCCAGGGCTGGCCCAGGGGAGCTGTGCAGTTCAACAAATCCCGTTACTATGCAATAAAACATAAATTGTAACCCCAACCCAACCCTAACAGACTCCTAACCCATCATAACCCAAAGCCTAAACCCATCCCTAAACCTAAACAAAACCTAAATCCAACACAAACCCAACCCAACCCAAACCCTAACTCTAACCCTAACCCCAACCCTAACCCCAAACAAAACCTAACTCCAACCCTATCACTGACCCTAACTCTTCACCATGCAATCAACCCTAAAATTTAACCTTAAATAAACCATAACCCAACGCAAACCATACCCAATGCTAACCCTAACCCAACCCAACCCTAACCCCAACCCTAATTTTTATTTTTGGAGTGGTTTTGGTGTCATCTTCCATGTTTTTAAGACATTTTCACCCCAGAAGGATCAGTCAGGATCACACCCTCTCTGCTGTGCTTTAACAGAAGGAACGAGCCTCTCTTCCCACTCCTCACCCTGCCCTGGCACGGCCTTTTAGGAAAGGGAAGAAATCCCTGTCAGGACAGCTCACTTGGCATTTGCACCAATCCTAATGAAAGGAATAAGAGGGCTTTGTCTTTACAAACCAACGGTGGGTTTGCTGATAGGTAAAGCCCGATACTGAGAGGTGAAAGAAGCAATGGGAGGAACCGTAAATTCCATAGGAAAAGAAAAAGGGGGGTATACATTAGAAGGGGGTCTGTGTGAGGTGATTTGGGAAGTCTGTACCTCTCAAGTACCTCAGGCAGTGGGGAAAGAGAGAGGGAAATGTGGCCAGGAAATTAGGATAAAAAGGGGGCTGTGTCCTCCAGAAATTTGAGAGACCCCAGGGGAAATGCCCTTTGGCCTCTCCCTTTATTGGAATAAAGTTACAGGACTCCTCTGTCTCCTTTCTGGACATAAACCTCCGGTGTTTATGGATTAATTTTCCTGACACTAATGAGCCCCAGTTCCACACCTGCCATGCCACGGCCTCCAGCGATGCTGCAGACACTGTTTGCAGAAGGGACGCGGCAAACGCCTCAGGAAAACACGGGCAAGCCACGACTCCAGCAGCCACAAATCAAACTGGCACCGACCTGGGATGCTGCTGATCTCGGGTGAGTGGCTCCCTGCTCACGTTAGAGTGAGTCAGCTCCCAATACGACTTTAAATTTAAATATGGAGAGCTGATTGCTTTCTTTGCTAATTGTGGAATGCTGTAGAGACCTGCCAGGCCTTGGGGAAGGAGGGAGCAAAGGGTTACATGGCTCATGTGCCAGCTGAGGCATCAGTGGTGTTCCTTCCCTTGTTCCCACTCTGGAAATAGCTGCTGCTGAGCAATAATACCAATATTTTTCAGCTCCATTTAATGCTAGCAGGATCATGCCTACATTGAGGTCACCCGAATGACTGCAGTGTTTTGGAGAGGGAGATCCGTGTTGGCTTTCACTGTCTGCCAGGCGTACCTGGATCATCCCAGCTGCTGCAGCAGGGAAAGCCACACAGACTAAAATTGAGCTGGCTTTTCCAAAAGAGCTCTGTAATCCCAGTGCTGCCCCAGGGAGACTGTAACCACCAGAACACAGCACCAGGAAAACATACAAGGATAAGGAGCAGCTCAAACATCTGGGTGGCTCTCCCTGACAGCAGCCGAAAAGAGGTATCTGGGAAAAGCACGAGAATTAACAGCAAACACACCATTTCCCCCCAAACAGCCTCTCAGATTCCAGCTTCTGTGTCTCATTCAGAGTTAGGCAGAGCTTTCATGTGTTCAGTATCTCTAAGCAGATTTCTCTGCCATTAATCAGTGTGACATTCCCTGATACTGTATAAACCATCCTGCAGCGAGGAGTTCCTCAGCTGAACTATCAGTGCCAGCACCAAGCTCTTTTCATTTCTTTTGATGCTGTCACCTGCAAGGGGAAGCTTCCCCTGGTGCTGTCTAGTTCTTGTGCTGGAAGTGCACATCCAATGCCTGCCCACCCTCCAAAGGCTTCTCCTGACTCCACAGCCCTTCCTCACACAGCTCTGCCATCAGAACTCTCTCAGGTGGAGGACTCAGAGCTGCCTGCTCGCCCCTCACACAGAGGATGTTACAAATTCTGAAATTCTCCCAGTTATCCTGGATCCTTTCTGAAATGGGAAGCCCAGAACTGCACAGTGCAGGTGGGCTGCTGGAATGAGCTGACTTGGCAGCAGTTCCCACACCCCTGCTCCACACTGTGATCACTCCTGACACGTCTTTGCTAAGAAGAGAAGGGAACAAAGTGGGAGATGCATCTGAGCTCTGCCAGTTGCTGCCATTCAGGAAAATAGGCTGGACAAGATCTTCCTAAACAAAGGCTAAAAAATCAGTGTCCCAGGCACAAGATAAGTCCCCACAATCCTGGGCCCAGCCCCAGCCTCTGTTATTTTGGGGCAGGAAAGGAGGAGAGAGACAGAAAAGGATTAGCTCCGCTCCGCTGAATAACCGGCGTGATCCAATTAGAGGCCTGTTCTAGGAACATGGACACAGCTCAGGAGAGGTGAAGCCAACTGAATCCTGTCCCTGCCCTCCTTTCACAAGGGATGCCAAGTCTGGACTCCTCAGCACAGCTGCCCATCACTCAGCTCCCCACCAGGCACAACCAAGCGTGAAATCTTGGCCAGCAGAACGGGGAGCACAATCACCCACCATGGATCACAAAGCAGGAAGAAGCAGATGGAGAAGCCAAACCTTTCCCCCAGACCCTTCTCTATAGGAAGCAGTTGCCCACACCCTGCCAGGCAGTGCCAGCGTGGAGCTGGCACTTCATTACCCATCTTCTGCCCAGCCCTTTGCTATCATTCCCTGCTCATGCCGTGCCTCTCCCTGGAAGCTGCTCCTTGGCCAAGCACAAGAGGCTCTCTGAAGAGAATCAGCCACGTGCCATTATCAGCTGGCATCTGCAGCCTTATCGAGTGTCTTTGGAAAGCTCCTCAACTCAGGGCAGCCTCCACCTTTTTAATTTCTAAAAGGCTGATGCTAAGTAATTGTTTAATATCTCCACAGCATTTGCTCCCCTTTATCTCGGGATCCCTGCTGCAATTCATTGACGGAGCTGTCTTTTCTCTTTCTCTATTCCACCGTGGATGTATTAGAAAATGCTTTCATTGTGGGCAGAGATACTTGCTGCTAATTGATGCTTATTATTCCTTTTAAGCCTGTAATTGCTTTCTCTTGTCTAAATTTACTCCTTTCTCCTCCCCCCCAACCCTTCCTCAAATTGCTTTGGTTTTCTCTTCTAATCAGCCCAAATCCTGGTGTTCCGAAGATTATCTGAACCGATGCCAAAGGTTTTGCTGTTGCTTTGACATGCTGGCTTTTCACATCTGTGGAGTTTACCTCAGCTCCTTGAATATTTACAGGCAAATTGGGTGGCCTACAACGGGTAATCTCCCAACTGCCTTAATGAGGGCAGATTTTAAGTGTCAGCTTCCATGCAGACTTTTGATTAGAAGGCTACAAAGGGTCCTTAGAATTATCTCTTACACAACACAGGATTTCTCAGTCAATTCTGTCAGCGGATAATGAAACAAATGGAACGAGTGGAAGGAAATGCAATTTTGTTTGGAACTGAGAGAGAACCTGTTTTTTCTGATAAGCTCCATTATTTTTTCCCCAGACCTTTACTGAACTGACCCAAATGAGTTTTCAGCCCATCACTCCCTAGAAGACCATACTGCCCCTCACTGAAGCCTTCCCAGCCATACTTATCCTGACTTACTTCTTTAAAATTTTCTACAGACTATGGAGGTCTCTAACTCTGTTCCTTATCTTAATTTTCATGCTGTATCCACCTGATGCTTAGGGCTGAGCTCAGCAGCTGCTTTGAGCCACACAAGTTCTTCCCAGGCTGTTCCATTCCCCACAGGCAGCACAGGACAGGATGCAGAGCTTTCCCTGCACAGTCTCTTGCTCTCCATCTGGGCTTGTCTCCAAAAACTGACATGAGGGGAGGGGATGCAGAAGGGACAGTGAGGATGAGGAGCACAGGAAATCTCCCCACTGGGTTGATAGGAATGAGTGAGTTCTGAACATCCCTCGTCAGGAAGCGGGGACACAGCTGAACTCAGACCTGTCCAGCAGCACTCCCAGCTGGCCCAGGTTTGCTCCCAGAATGGCTTCTGGGACTGCTTTAAATCCTTCCAACCTCACCCATCATCAATTCCCTTGGGTTTACACTGCAGTCTGAGAGCCAGGGCAGCACAGCCACTCCATGGGGGAGAAGCCACAGCCTCATGAAGTGCCTGGTGAGCAGCTGAGCCCCAGCCACGAGCAGACACCACATAAATATCCCCTGCATCCCGAAGCACCACGCTGGAACACGCAGGAACAAGAACAATTACTATCACACAGCAACATTTACTGTTGGGAGCTTGCTGCATTTCATTTTAAACAAGTTGCTTTTGCAGCTCTAGTGACCTGAGGAGCCAGAAATATGAACATTAACAAAGGAAACAAATAAATAACGTATTCCAATTACAGCTTTAATAAGATGCGATGTGCTAGAAGTCCATGCGGATGCAACAGTAATTTCTAATTAAAACCACGCAATTAATTATTAACCTAAAAAAGTTCCAGTATTATTCCAGCATGCTCAAATCAGAGTGTGCTCTCCGAGTGAATTCAGGATTATGATTGTTAATGCTGGGGGTGTTCTTCTGTTGGCTTGTTTCTAATCTCATCAAGGGAAAAGGTAATTTTCAGCCAGCAGAACTGCACAGCTGATTGGAGGCCATTAGGAGCTGCTGAGCTCTATTCCCCTCACCCTGCTTTAAAGGACTACACCTCTGTCTCCTGAGGGAAGCCTTCTTTAATCTCTCAGATACCTTTGGAAGCTGCTCAACAGATCCAAATCCTGCTGGTGGAGGGAGCCCCTTCAGCCTGAAGCATCCATTGAGCCTTTCAGGACACAAAGTGCTCTTTTCATGTGGAACATGAGCCCTTCCATTCAGGAAAGGGAAGCTGGTGAGATTATCCAGCCTATGACCCCACAAACTAGGAGTCCTTGAGAAGGTAGATTGCTCAGAGCACCATGGGTTTCTGTACATCTCTAAGAGATCCTAATTTCTTCGGGAATAAGTGAGGAAATTTGTGGGCATTGACCACTGGGCCCATGTCCAGTGTGATTGATGCCAAGTGAGAACTCGCCACCCATCAGCTGCCTTTCCGTGGAACAGAGCGGTGCCAACAAATTTAAACCGACCCCGAGCCAGTAAAATACAAACAGTTCAGATAAGGAAGAGGATTGGACAGGTAATTGGCAAATAAATCTGTGATTGAGGCACTTCCACAAAGCCTTATCCTTCCATGGAGCCTGAAAGTAAATTAGGATGTTTGCCCTTGAAGCATGAAGCCGATAGCAGAGTACATTCCTCTGACTGGTACAAAAAGTGTGCAAAAAAATTAAAAACCAGTGGCTCTGGGCTGCTGGAATAGAAGCACCCTTGGGAGAGGCCTGAGGCACTGAAAGTTCCAGGTCAGACATCAATAGCCTCACATTTTAGAGCAGGGGGGCAAATTCAGCCCTGGTGGAAGTGAGCAATTTCAAACTACCAGGCAGCGTAGCCTGATGGATCAAAGATTGCACTGAAGCTTAGGAAACCAAAGCTGATTTTTCAGCTCTCCCAAGTAATCTGGCTTCTCTCTGTGCCTTTGCTTCAAGCTCAGTGGAACAAGTGTCCCTCCCTGTGCACAAAGCAGAGCACCTGGCAGCGTGGACCTAGCACAGCACAGGGATATTAATAGAGGAGCTGCGCTTCTGGATTTAGTTCCCCATTTTGGATGAAGATGAAAACGAGCTGAACTGTGAATCCAGCTAACAATGGCCAAAAGCTGCCTGGCTGGAACACGGCGTGATGACAATCCTCAGAATGCCTGGAGAGATCTCCTGCCAGCTGAACGGCTTTTCTGCAAGACAAAGGACAGCTTTAGGGGGAAAAGGGGTGCCTGAAAGGAAGGATGGATGTAAAAAAGCTGGAGAAATAACTGAGGGACTCTGTCCTCCCCTATGGAACCTGCTAGAGACAAGAACACATCTGTTCAACAGCCACACACAAACCCAACACTGCAGCTGCTTGTCTGGGCAAGGTTGTTGGCAGATTAATCCTTGGAAGCTCCCAAGGAGCCTGTCAGCACTAACACAGTGAGGAAAGCAGGGGGAAAGGAGATGGGGACTCAGTGTGCCTCAAAACTCATTGATTACAATCTCCTCTGTGGGGCCAAGTGGTCACAAAATCTGGAGAGCTCTTGAAAATGCCTTGTGAGCCTACATGAGGCATTTCCAGCATTTCCCAAGTCCTGAGCTGGTTCCATGCCACATGGAGTCCCAGGAGAGACAGCCTGGGAGAGCTGTGGCTTGTTCAGCCCCTTTTTCCATTGAAAACCTTCACTATACGATGGATTGCACCATCTTCTACCCAGATTTAGCAACTTTTCAACTGTCTGGAGACCATACTCTGTGTCTGTAGGAGGTAATGTGTTTCACACTTCTTTGGGATGGAAACTTGTATGGATTTGGGATAGAATGTTGGTTTGGATTTAGGAAGGCTGGTGCTGTAAGTTAGAGTCCTGCTACCAATAATGCCTCTTGTACACCTGCCTACTTAAGAACTTTCCTCTGAGTCCTCCTCTGCAGGACACAAGGAATTCTTTCCACACTTTCCGCTTCTAGAGGTAAAATTACACAAGAAAGTTGCCTTTTTGAGTATTTAAGAGTGTACAGAAACTTTCCACTTTCCACAACACAACCAAATAACCAGCAGAGCAGCACAAAACTTTGCAGCATCTCCTAAAGCATTTTCCCTCTCCACCCAGTGCTTTCCATTATGACCCATTTTCTGGCTTTTTTTTTTTTCCCCTTCTCTTATTTCAAGTCAAAGCATTTCAACACCCTGCCCTTTGTGAACGTTGTGTGTCAGAAGATCTGCAGGGATGGCAAATCGTGTTTGCTTCTGTCTAATCTGTGCAGGCAGCTGGGCCACTTCCATCTCTTAATTGGGTGCCTCTGGGAGAGTGTCACTGTCACAGCTGCAGTGGTGGGCACCCCTGTACTGCAGCAAGCCAGCACAACTGGTAGGCTAAGACAGAGGAGCTGACCTGGACCTCAGAGTTCTTGCACCTAAAAATAGGAAAAGATCAACCTGCAGTTGAATTTAGGAGGAGGAGAGTAAAAACCAAGTCACTTTTTTTTGAAGGCAGCGAGTAAAAGTCAGCCTGTGTCAGAGCTGATGCTCAGAGAGCGCAGGAGAGCAAAGCCAGGCTTACATCAGGAGACAGCTGGTGACAGTGTCTGCACCACAGTAATCTGTGTTTACAGCAGGGCCACCTTTGGCTTGGAAATGGCACTTAAACAGCAACTGGTTTGTTTTCCTTGTTTGCTTTAAACCTGTATATAATCACCTCCATGGCTGCTGCCTGCCATTCTCATTTGGTAAATGAGACAAATCCAGATGTCTCAGCTTGTAAATAAGGGAACACGTAAAGCAAACCACACACCAGCTTCAATAAATACCTCTCTTAGATGTTTCAGATTCACTCATTCTTCGGGCTTTTGTTTTTCTTACTCCAAAAAACAAGGTTCCTCCTCCCTATTTTCTCATGCCACATGTGGCAACCACTCAAAAATATGAGGGGAGAAAAGCAGCTTTGTTGAACACAAAACAAACAAGCATTTGCATTTGGCAGTTCCCTTTGCACAAAGCAAGGCCTGTGCGGGATTTCAGGGGGGATTTGTCAGGTGGGCCGGAGCTCAGAGCAGCACTAACGTGTTCTGACACCCTCGCTTCTGTTTCCCATATGACAGCCTTGTTTTACACTGAGGTTTGAAACACTCAGGCCTTCCCTGCATGAAGGGACAGAAGTATCCATGGCTCCAGGGCTGTGGGGAGGCAGCTCTGCACAACCAGGTCATCTGGGATCGCCCTGCTCAGCCGAGGTGGGATGGGCTGGGAACACAGCTCACACGAGATGTGAGGGGGGTGCAAACCAGGAGAGGTGGTCCAAGGAGAAAAGGACGGGAAGAAAGCCAGGAAGGGCAGATTTCCACACTGTCTTTAGCCCCCAGTATCTGCTGCTTCTCCCTGGATTTGTTCCTAAGACTGGATGCCTTTGGGGGCAGAAGAAAGTGACCACAGCCCAGAGGCATTAGAGTGAGAGGAACACCTAAGTCCAGGATAAGTTCTTTCTAATAACCCATATCACACACCAGAGTTTCTTATTGCAAGTGCACAAATACACGAAATAAAACCTGTCTTCATACCTGCAGGCTTCCCCATCCCAACAATCCCTTTTTTTCTAAGCACAGTGTTCTTAAGACACTTTAAACCCTTGTTATTTGTTATGCACCATTATAATCCCCTTCTATCTCTGTGTTATTGGCAGGGATTTGGAGTCTGAACCCGCAGCACATACTTTGATGCCTTGCTGAGACATCTTGTTACTCGCTGTGTAAAGAGAGAGGAGCAGCTGGGCCCAGCCCTGGCTGTGGGGAGACGCAGGACAGGATATGGGAGAGCTGGGATCACACATGGTCCAAAGGAGCAGCAGCTCCACGTAGATGGAGCCAACTCATAAGAAAGTGTGGGCCCACCTCTTCAAAAAAATCCTGTTTAGTTATTTCTGAAGATGACAAATGTTTCTCGAGGAAAGAAAGAAAATCTCAGGAAGAAAACTGCTATTCTTTACCAAAAATCCCAGATAAAATAACAACAACTTAGCTAAGCCCAAGAAAAATGTAGCAGAAAAAAGAGGATTCCTGTTGTGGATTCCTGCCCGTCCTGATTTGATTTGGAAACTCATCAAAGCCATTAAGGGACAAACAGCAACCCTGAGCCTACCTGTGCAATCAGATAGGCCCCTGCCAGAGTTAAGAAAACAATGTGTTCTTCATTTCATTGCCTGCTTTTATTCTTTTAATGAAAGCAGGTTGTCAGCACGCACGAGCCAGTTCCCTCTGCAAACAGCTGAACTGCAGGGCTCTGTGAGACACCCAGGTGTGCAGGGAGACTCATGTGTGGACAAAGATTGTTGGACATGTAGTTTCCCCAAGAAGCTGCACATGCTGGTTTGATTCTGCATGCATGAGCTGCACTCAGGTCATCTCCAGGCTTTGTTAGAAAGAAGGAATTCAACCAACATGGCACTGATCGCTCCTCGTTACCCCAACCCTGTGATATGAATGGAGCTGACTTTGTAATCTCAGCACTGTTAATACTGATTAAACCCAAATTATTACATATTTTCATCAACCCTGGCAGCAGAGTCTCCCTTGTCCCTCAGCATTAGCGAGTGAAGCTCTGAAGCAGCTGATGCCCAGGAAAGCAGATGATGTCCCTGGAGAAGGGGAAGGGAAGCAGCCCCCTGAGAAGGGAGGTGACAACAGCTCCTGGAGCCCGTGGTGCTCCAGGGTGGCAGTGTCAGGACTTGTGCAGAGCTTTTCTGTGCCTGTTGCTCACTCCTCTCTGGATATCCTCCCCTTTGGATGTGGTGGATCCAGCACACACAGAGTAATTATTAGTACATATAATTATATACTATCTATTATTGTATTATATATACTATATATTATATTATTGGTATATATAATTATACAGAGTACATTAGGTTAATTAAACCCCCATCACACTCCTTGCTGGAGTAGGCAGTGAGGCCCAGGGATGCTGTCACAGCCAGCTCAGTGTGGAGTGATTGCTGTCTACAGAACTAATACAATGGGATAAAGGTGTTGTACAGGCTGGGGATTATCTCCTGCTACCCAAATCCAGCACAATTTGTTCAAATCCCTACACCTCCTCTGCTTAGCAGATCCTGGGCTATTTACATTTTATTTAGGGAAAGAAAAACTTCCAGGGAAAGCCAAATAAAATCCAAACTCTGCTATAATTCCACACTGGGTTGAAAACACAATAAGGAGTTTTATGGTGGTCAGAGTGCCCTGGCCTTGCTCACAGCCCTGCTGGTGCTATAAAAATGCAGAGTGAGACACCCCTTGCTTTAACAACACAGATGTCTCTTAAGTCTTCCAATCCCTCTTTGATGAGACATCACGCAGCTTGACAGGAAGCCCTAGAAAGTATTTTATTTCTGAGGAAACTCTGCTAAATTGTTTTGTTGAACTGGTGTAAGATATTTCAAGTTTACAAAAGAAAACCAATTTTCAAAGGGTAAAACTGTTGGGAAGTGATTTAATTGTTATTTTTCCAACACAAAAGAGTCCAGCAAAACCTCCAGTGAAATGGATTCCTACAGTAAAGGGTCATTTTTGATGAACTGTCATTTTTCTCCATTGTGAAATTCAGCATTCCTCGAGAATCACTATCTCCAGTCTTCAGGACTGAGATAAGAAGACTCAGAGTTAACTGAAAGGTAAGAACTGTGTTTCCAAAAGAGTTCCCCTTTCTTCCACTGAAATTTTTGATTTTAAAAGATTTCACACATATCAAAGGTGGGAACAACTCTAATAACTTTTCCCCTACTGAATTTTTCAAGTAGATAAAACTTTAGGCCAGTGACTCTTACAGTCTATGCATGGACTTCAACTGAACAGAATCCCAATTTCCAACCGTGAATTAATGTTCTGAGAGTAATTAGAAAAAGCCTTGGGTTTTTTTTAACTCTGATTTAAGATTGGATGATGCTAGAGATGTTTGAACTCCATCCACCAAGAAGAAATTCTGCATATTATTCCTCAAAAAAACTCCCAAAATTGCATTAATTTTTTTCCAGCAGGCAGCACGCCGAGCCAGTCACAGCCTCAGAAGCCAGAAGAAAGTGGAGTTCAAACCCAGGGAAAGGACAGGGAAATGGAGTAGAAATGAAGAGGTCTGAGGAGGGGCACCGTTATTAACTCCCAGTGCTCCTTCTCCAGGCAGAGCAGCCTTTGACATCTGCTCTTGGGGCACCTCCCTGGCTTCAGCTGACAAATGGCTCTCTCTGATTCTTAGAAAGGAAGAAAAATAATAACCCCCCTCCATCCCCTTTGGGTCGTGCTACCCCATCCAACTTAGAGAAATCATTTATCATTTATCTGATGGCTTCAGCACATCTGCATGGTAAGTGGCACACACCCAGAGCAGCTCTCTCTATTTCACAAATCCTTAGCAGTGCATTTTTTAATAGAAAACATCAATCCCAAGTAGCCCGAAGGAACGATCCCTCTTTAATCATCCACCACACTGAGGACTAATTTTAGACAAAGGCTCGATGCTCCCCGTCACCTACAGCATGGAATAAGTCAGATGATTCCTAAATTCACAGGGAAAGGTTCAATCGCCTTTTCAAAGCTGGATTGCAGATCCTGTGTTAATTACTACAGGAAATTACATCTCCAGTAATAATCAGCAAGGCTTTACAATAAATGCTGTCTGATCTATTCCTGCTCAGCCTTGAACTCTTTGTGGAATATTTGTAAATGTAATGGGTACTTCATTTCCACCGCTGCTC
Organism: Rhipidura dahli; assembly: GCA_013399225.1. Classification (NCBI taxonomy): domain Eukaryota; kingdom Metazoa; phylum Chordata; class Aves; order Passeriformes; family Rhipiduridae; genus Rhipidura; species Rhipidura dahli. The sequence continues at coordinate 359,154 of VXAC01001695.1, forward strand.
CTGAATAATTCATACAGGGAAAGATCCTTGCATGGTTCTGTGAATTGAGAGACTTGGGGTATTTTGTTCTCTATAGTTAATGGATTAAACCAGGTTTTTTTCAGCTATGAAACCAGGTAATTTATCACCACAAAACCAAGCACGGTTCATACATCATTGGCTCAACTGAGAAACACATCTGTGAGTCTGGATATCAGAACACAACAACCAACAATTTTAAATCATCCCATGTTGTCCCAAAAACCAACAGAGTTACAAAATAAAATGTTGAAAAACTGCCTCGGATCAGTCAAAATATTTGATTTCCTTTTTTTTTCCAGGCATTTAATTCAACCATTTTGTTCCCCCACAAAACAGAACATTTTGAAACATCACTTTGAAAAGAGAAAAAGAAATAAATCAAAACTCCTTTCCATTCAGAAAATGTCATAACTGGGAGCTCTAGCACTTTCAAGATATTCCTCCCCAGCTCCCTTCCAAGCAGAATTGTCAAAATTGGTAAGATTTCTTCAGCAATTTCTGTTTCATCAAAATGACATTTTTCCAGACAAAACTGTTGTGACAAAAAGAAAAAAAAGTCAAAACCAAAACTCAACAAAACTGAACATCTCTGATGCAATTGTCTTTGACAAAAAGGAGATGTCTCGAAGATGCAAAACCTCTCCTCGGGTGAGTCCCAGAACATCGGTCTGACACATCCAGGTTGAACATGCAAGTTCCTCTCAGGTAACAACAAAAGAGAAATGAATCAACCTGAACCTCAGGGGCCAGAGGTACCTTCAAATATGTTCCAAGCCAAGGGGAGACTTCCTAAACTGCAATTCTTACATCATTTTCACCATTTCTGTGAGGAAATTCCACGTTCCAGCCTTCACACGTGGGGACAAGAACATGGATGCTTTGTCAAGGTCTGTCTCTGGAGGCAAGCTCTGACCTCCAGGTTCTGCACCCATGCAGGATTTGGTGTTGGAGCTCCTTCCATGGGTTTTGGTGCAATTTGCACTTCAGTGTCTGTTTTTCTGTCTGCCCCCACCAGGCACCAGCTCTCAATTCCCACCTGATCTCTTCAGCTAGATGTGAGATGTGCCCAGTCAACAGCTGCCTTATCTCTGTCAAAGGAAGTCAATTCATCACAGCAAAATTCCAGGTGTCACACAGTGCTGGAGTTTCCAAAAGCTGTTTACAAAGCTCTGCTGTGGGGCACCACCTCCATTTTCTCAGTGTCAGCGACAAATCTGCTCAATTCACCTGTCAAAATGACTTCTCAGACCCCTCTGCCAAGAGAAAATGCCCAGGAATGCACCTGGGGAGAACAAATCATTTTGTCTTTGGCTCAGTCATCATCACCAGCTGTAATAAAATTCCCAGGACCTCATGCTGCTCGTGTCAGACATATCCAGAACCCCTTTCCCATGGAAGGATTGCTCAGCTGGAGCTCAAGGCACAGGCAGAAGGTCGAGCAGGATATGCAGATGGAAGTTCATCATTCCATTCCAGGCAGAGAGGATGGAAGTGCTCTCCAGAGCTGAAACACTGAAAATCACCTCTACTTCTACTCCTCCAACAACACAATCATAACTCAGGTGGTCCCTGTTGGCTTTCAGGGAAGAAGGGATCACTCTACACAGTCACCCCACTGACCTTCATCCCTGCAGCGGCGTGAGCAGGGTTTGGGTTTGAAAGCTCTGCAGTGTGTGGGGCAGGAGGGGCCTGAGCACTGACCCCTGTGCAGGGATGGAGATGTGGAATGGCACATCACAGCTCAGGGCTGTCAAGCCAAAAGGTGCAGCAGGACAACAAATTTTCAGTGCTGAGCAGAAGAGGTCACTGGTACCGCAGGTGCCTGTGATGGAGCAGGACAGATGCCTCCTTCCCAAATTCACAGGCTTGGGATTACCCTTTTAACCAAATTCCAAGCCTTTAGCTTGGCCAGGAAAAAAATGTCCTGCACAGATGTGCAGCATTCAGGAGCAGAGAGGGCCTGATGTAGTGTCAAACCTCATTTCTTTGATCACAGACACCACATTTTTCTTCCTAAACCCTGCAAAAGCCCTCCCTGGATGGATGCAGCACATCCTCATCCCACAGCAGGCAGCCTGAGCAACCTTGGTGTGAGCAGCTCTCTGCTTACCAGAGGGAAATTTCCCTGCAAATCCCAAAGCCTGAGGAAAGTCACCAAATTTTGCCACTGATTATCAGGATAATGCCTGCCCAGCAGAAGTAAGGAACTTGCTGAGATGGATAGCTCGACAAAGCGGAGTGTTCTGCTCCAATTTAATTAAAGAGGTATTTGGGAAAATGACAAATGCACCACGGAGCTCAGCACTGTCTGGGACAGACCTGGAGCTCTGCGTGCTTTAAAAAGCAATTAAGGCAAGTCAAGAAGCACCATCAGCCTTGGGGAAAGAAAACCCATGAGGCATTTTTAGCCCAAGGCAAGAAAAAGAGGGGGGAAATGCTCCCTCCAATTCAGAGCACTCCCTTTGAAGGCCAGGCTGAGCCCTCCAAAGGGCAGAAACACAAACAAGGTTGGGCTCTTTCTGACCAATCTCAGCCAGGCTCTGCTCTGTGAGGGCAGCTCAGTTCAATGGGAGACAGGGCCATGATTAATTCACACAGTTTTGAAATTCTGGGGCCTAAAATGACTGAATGCAGAGAACAGGTTGCAAGAAACAAGTAAGCAGGCAGCAGGGATGGCTCCAATTCCAGATTCTTCTACCTGAAGACGTGTTCTGCTCTGTCCCTGTTGGTAGTTCTGGCTGAACATCCACATCTGCTTTCATAATCAACAAAAAATTGAAAATCTCTGACTAGGAATGCCAAGAATTCACTTTGGAAGCATGTGGTTCCTCATTTCTGATAATTATCCAAAAAAGCAAAGATATAAATAAATGGTAAATGTGTTGTTTCCTTATTGCAACATAAAGTAAAAATTAGAAGTGTCTCACTCAAATCAAAATGAAAGCATTTGTTTTGACACATTCCAGTTTAAAATGATGCTGGAAGAGATGTGTTTCCATTCAATGTTTTGATTCTGACAAAAATGTTTCCCAAAAAAAAAAAAAGAAAAAAGTTTTCCTGCAGTTTTTTCTGCCAGCTCCCAGAGGGATCAGTCAAAGCTTCCTGAAGCTCAGAGTCATTAGCAAGCTGTCACAGAACTGAGACCCTAAAACATGTTTGACACATCAGATCACAGTTCTATCAGACCTGGCAAGCGTGCCAGGGCTGGATCTTCACATCTAACTCTTGGATCAGACTCCTTTAGGATTCACTCTCTTCTCTGATTGAGCAAGAGAAAGGAAATTTGCCTCGTTCATCCCTTGGGAATGAATCCCCCCTAGCTGAAACCCCAGGTCCAGCTGCTGTGCAGAAGGAGGAGCTCATGGATGATCTCCTGACATTCCCACTGTCCAAGAAGCAGAGCCACAGGCAGACATTCAATCCTTCCAGGGGAGTGGAGAGCAGCAGCACCCAAGATTTCAGAAAAAGAGCAGCACAAAACACATCCTGTTGTCACTCTGAGCATGAGGCTCTGAAGACAGGGCTTGGGGCTGTGGTGAGTACACACCTAAAGGGGCTCTGCCTGGGAATGCCACAGCCTGAAGATGCTGAGGAAAAGCTGCAAAGTGCAAAACATGCTGGTCTTGGCAGAGCAAAAGGTTGGAGTTGCCCCATCTGGCAGCTGAGCTCGCTTTTCCTACAGAGCTGAGCTATTCTGGCTGTTCAGATCACAAAGCTCTCCGGCTGCTCTCTCTTTGAGCATCAAGACAATGACTTTCTGGGAAAGAGACTGTTCCTGCTCCAGTAAGCAAACCCAAGGCCTCCACAACACGACCCCACACTCGGATTTCTTGTTGCAGTTGAAACAAACATATGTTCCAACAGCCCTGACTCGAGTCTGTGTCCAGGTGGCCGCACAGAGCTCTTGGTGCAGGCAGATGCCCCACTTAGACACTGGCAGTTCTAGGCCACAGCTCCTTTCCTTTTTCCAGGCTGCCAATCCCACCAGAGCTTTGGGGGGATTTCCTGCTGGGAAGTGGCACAACTTCTGTGGCACATTTCCATGCTCAGGAGTGCTGGGAACCCGCTTGAATCCCAAGTGCAATCCATTATTGTCACTGCTGTGATCCTCCCAGAAAAGAGATCAGGTTCTCCTTGGACAGGAAGCATCACAAGGGGGACAGCATCCTGTACCTGGGATATCAGGCTAAGAGATCAGAGCTCCAGCTGACCCTGCCCTCAATGAGCTGCAGAAATCTGAGAGTTTAATGTGTGGATTTCTGCATCTGCTCTGGCAATGTCCCACCTTCTTGCATCCCACACTCAACTGGGAGTGATGTTATATTAAATAAATAAAATTATCTCACCCCAGATCTGGCTAAAGCTCTCTTTTTTCATGCAAGAACGTTCACTGCTTCCTTTTTCCCCAGCAGAAACTTGTTCTCTAGGAAGGAGAAGCTGGAGTAAAACACAAATGAGGCATTGGCATTCATCAGTTTATCCAGCAAGGCTAAACCATCCACTCGGATCACCCAGACCCTCTGGATGATCATTAGCTCTCAGGGTGTTTCAGTTAAGTTTGCAAGATGCTTTATATCAGTCAGGAGAGACTTTCTAATCAACTGACACAGTTTAAAGCATTTTGGACGGGGAGGCACGTACGTAGGAACGTGAGCCTGAGCACAGATGTAGAAAATTGTAGGTGATCAAAGGTAGTGCATCCAAGGCAGGATTAAAAGACGTTTAATACAGCTTTTCCCAATAAGCCTGAGAGATGAAAGAACTGCCACAAGGCCTTGCTGGAGGCTTAGAAATTGCTCTGTGAAATCAGCTGCAATTGGTAATTAAATGGAAACCTTGGGGGTGTTCTGAAGACTTTTTTCATAGCCTGGCATAAGGGAACTCATCTTTAAATTACGTAGACTTTTACCTTCCACGGAGGTAAAGGTAAAACACCATCCTGCTGCTCCTGCATGTCCTGCCTCAGACAGAGCAGCTGGCTCTGGGCAGGAGCAGCTCAGCCTCTCTGTGCCAGCATCAGGGCACACAGTCCTGGCTCTGAGCCCCTCATGACGTTCCTGTGTTCCCAGTGCCTGCCCTCAACTGAGCCAGCTGTAAACCAGGGAACTCGCCAAGGAACTGTGCCCCTGCCTCGTGCAACTCCAAACCAGCCATGCTCTAAAGTTCCCAGCAGCTCCCAGAGCACCTTCTCCTCCTTGGAAGCGCACACAGCTCCTCCACAACTGCTTCCCATCTCTGTCTTTGATCTGCTCCAGGGAGAGCCTAAGGCAGGCAGGAGATCCCTCGGTTGACTGGGATGTGGGGCAAAAAAAAGGAATATCCTCATCCTGATAAAAGATAGGAGAATGATGGTGGGTTTTTTAACTGATTTTGATGGATTGGAAATTCTGAGTGTGCACATCTGGAAGGGAAACCAGAGCAGAGCAGAACTCAGCGTTGTGGGCAGAGCATCCAAACAGGCCTCAGGAGATTTTGGTTGGACTCTCAGTTCTGCTACCACTTTGCTCAGTGCACCTGAGGCTGAGCCCTTCTCACGGCCCATTTCCCTTCTCTTTGCTATAAAAGGGGTCGGTCCTTTTTGATCTGCTTGCAAGAATGGGTTACTCACTGTTTGCTTGAAGAGTTCCTAGGATAACAAGGGCTATAAACAAAGCCAACCTTCTACCCTGGACTGCAGTTCAACAGCGTTTAGAATCCTGTTTGATGCAAAGTGCTTTGGTTCCTGTTGTAGCCTTTCATTTCTAGATGGCACAACACTCACTCTGAGGCAAAGTACTCTTTCAGACAAAGCTGAATCTGCTGAAAGTAGCACTGAATATCCTTTTTTCAGCAGAACAACAGCAGGTGAGGGCAGCTCAACTGCAGAAGCTCAACAGCTGCTGAAAAACAAACTAAGATAAAGAATGTTTGAAAAAGAATTAAAAGCAAGTTCAGTGAAAGAAATTGAAATTTAAAAAGGTGCTGAATCTTCCCTGAATACAATGCAGATAGCCATAAATAGCTGCCAGAGGGGGAGATCGACAGCTGATATAAATAGTAGTGACTCATGGTGTAATGGGGATCCAGTTCAGGGGAACAAATCCCTATCAGTGGCTCAGACAAAGCCTCCTACAGCAAACACCTCCAAAGGCGTGGGGATAAATACCTCCAGGGATTTGGAAACACAGAACTTGGGATAATACCTCTCAGGCAGAAAGCCCTTTGTGCCAGTCCCCTGCTCAGGAAGCATCCAGTGCTGTGGATTCCTGGCCCAGGAGAGATGGATTTATGCAGAGCATAAGGATACTCTCTCAGACAGATGTCAGAAAAAATCTCCATGCATCAACTGTGCTGTGCTGCTGCTGCAACCTGTCTGCCAAGAGTCCCTCCTCGAGGGCCTGGGAAACAAATAAATGTGCTTTAGTTTCCTGAGGACTCTGTGCTTTCCTAGCAGAGCCCTGGGCCTTCCCACCCTTGGTTTGCAGAAGGTGCCTGTCCTGCACCTGCTGGCAATGGCACACAAGCATTTCACCTCTGGCACGCAGCCACTGCAGGATTTTTGCCAGTTCTATTTGGCTCTGCAATCTCATCTAAAGTTCTCCAGCACATCCTACAGAGCCACCAGCGTCCAAAGCAAGCATTCCCAGAGGACACAGCCCCTCAGACTCATGACCATGGCTTTGGGCAGAGCCTGTGGGCAGAGCCAAAGGAACCAGAGTATGATGAGGGAGAGATGGAGTTCTTCACCCTGAGCAGAAGTCTGTTTACGTCCCTGGGATGCCAGGAGCAATGTTGACTATACTTTACCTTCCTTTTTCTCTCAGGGTCCCCGTAGCTATCACTGGAGGAGATGCTCTTTGCATCCAGCATTTCCAGCCTCTGAAATTGCTTCCTGCCCTGTGCTGATGTGGAAGTCAATCCCAGAGGCAGAGCAAGCCTGAGAAATAAAGAAGTCTGACCCAGAACAGGCAGGTCAGCAGATGGATATTGCACAGAAATGGCAGTCTCTCCAACACAGGGATGCTTTTCTTGAAACTGCTTTTAATTTTTTTGCCCCTCCATATAATTCTCTAATAATCACCCTATTAACAGTGTTCCATTTGCCACACAACTTGGGATATTAATCCTATTAGTTGGCACTAATCCTCTGCAAAACAAAATGGAAATATTCACTCTTTCATTTTCTCAGGGTAAAAAAAAGGGAGAGAAAGAGGTGGGGAGAAGAGAAGACAAAGATGCATTCAGAGGTTTGCTGTTTTGTGAGTTAATTGAATGGAACTGGGTCTCCTGTGGTCTCCATATAGAATTCCATTATCATGTAATGGGGAGTCACATCCAGCCTGTTGATAAGAGACAGTCTGTCAGATTAAGCATTAACTATCATATTTGGAAACTATGCAGTTTTCTACCCATTGGGGCATCCAAACACAATATCCCATTTGCCTTTCCTTCCCCCAACACCTTTTCCTTTACTACACACTAATTAAAGAACAAGGGGAGGGGGAGACTGCTCCGTGCCGCCGAGCCCAAGATAAACTTTGCTGAGTAGGGAGGAAGAAATGAAGTGAGCATCCCAGAGAGCAGAGGTCTTTCCTATAGGCTTTCATTTTTCCACCCACCCCCTCTTGTGCTGTATTTTTTCATATTTCTGTGAAGAATTACTGGCAGTTTCCATCCTCCCCTGCTCCACAAGGTGAGACTGGCACCTACTGGAATGCGCCTGGAAAGGCTGAGACTGAGAAGAAAAAAATAAACCTTTTCTCAGCTTAGTTTCATCTCCAGTTTCGCATTATTTTTCCCCTTCATCAGGCAAACAAACAGCTCTGCAGACACAGCAACAGCACACGCTGGATTTGACACAGCTCCATTTTTAAGCTGTTCTCTGGTAATTGGGGGAACTAGCACGAGTCACTTCATTTCTGTCAGCCCATGTGGAGGGAACCACAGGCACCGGTCCTGACAGAGCTCCCAAGGTTCCTGTGGGTCTGTGAGGCTGCTCCCTCTTCTCTCACATCTCAGCACATAATGGAAGCAGGAGCAAACATCCCTGCAGCTACAACATTCATCTCCAGTAGTTTCATCTCCCCTTCCCTCACATGCTTTTTCCTAGGGAGGATTTCCTTATGGGATCTGTCCACCCTCTGGGATTTAGATTTAGATCCCCAAATGCTGTTCTTCCATGATTATCCCCTAGCCTTATGCTTACTCTTTCATATTCCCCTCCAAAGTCCCACTGGCCAAACTCAACCAAGCAGCAACTTGGCTACCTTCTGCCTCTCTCCCTGCTCCATCTGGGCCCACTCTCCAGCCACATCACCAGCCTTGTTCCCACTCCAAGATGGCTCATACAGACCTCCAGCAAAGCCCAGACATCACTGCTGGTCTCCTGTAAGCCCTGGAGACCACGTCCTGAATCCATTACTGGCTAATCACCCATGAGAGCTGCTCTTTCACAGTGGTTCCCTGCTAGTTTTGCTCTGTGCCACACTGTGGATTTCATTATTACTTCCTCACCTGGAGCAGAGAGCTTCCCAGCTCAGAGACTGTCACACCAAAAGTCCCGAAACAAGCACCACAGGTTAAGCAAAGGCACACAGAACAGGGGAGTGAAATGGTTGCCTGGCACAGCATGATTTGGAAAAAACAAGGGAGAATTGGAGGAGAAAAGCTGGAGGACAGAGCAAATGTTGCAGAGTTGTAGCTGAACAAAGTGCAGCTGGAGGCTGGGAACGTCTCCTGGACTGGAGCCGCCTCCTTTAGAGGGATGGAGCATTATTAGGAGCAAGTCCTCTGTGTTGGCACTGCCTGCCCCCAAGGCTGCTCACCTGAGCAGGAATGACTCACCAGAGCAGTAAAGGCACCCCAACCCAGCGAGCAGACACCTTCTAATTAGCAAGTCTAATCCTCCCTCTCCAAACCTCTCCATCAGGGAGCTCTGGGCCCTTTGGTTGGAGAAGCAGCGGCTTCTCAGCACCAAGAGCCGAGGCTGCCAGACCCAGCTGACCCCGGCTCTGGCTGGGGAGGATTCAAGCACTGCTCTGTCCTCGGGAGCTGCCTGACAAACACAGAGTTCAGCACGTCCTAATTGCTCTGGGCTGCACAAACAAACAAACAAACAAACAGCCCTTTGTTTGCACAGCAGCTCCAGGAGAGGCGTCGCACACAAGGTGGGCTGGGATGTTTCTCTCCAGCTCCCAGATTGATCGGCTCCCAGCTGGAAGGAGCAAGGGGAATGCGTCGTGGAGACTGAATGGGCTGCCCTCGGCCTGGGGCTGGCTGAAGGACACAGACATTCCTCCTTCCAGCCGAGCTCCAAGATGCCCTGCTGCTCTCAGGAACATTCTGAATAATGACCAGGAATCACAAAGAAAAATGAACTCCCGAAGCAAGCTTGAAAGGGCTGTTACAGTGAAATTCCTTTGGATTTACATGGGGGTAAAACGGAGTCGATTCCTTACTCAGCTGGACTGACTGATGGCATCCACAGCCTCTGATGGGAACTGGGACAAAGAGAGGAGTCGGGTCCAGGGGAGGACGTAAGGGTTCAGCCACCAGCCAGCTCATTGCCTGGCAGCAATTCATAGCCTGGTTCTGAAATCAATACAGCCTGGGAGCACTCAGCAGCCAGACTAAGCTAGGTCTGTCATTTACTGTAATTCTGAGCTGCTAGATTACTTTCTTCAGGTTTTCCAAGAGGAACAGTTAGTCACAGTGGTGAGTTACTCCCCTTTGTAGGCTGTTTTCTGTTTTTCCCCTTCCTAATTGTCACCCCTGGACAACTTCATTTCCACACCTGGAGAGTAGAGAGTGCTGTTCCAGCCTCCCATCACAGCCTCTGCTACCTCAGAGCTGTCAGTCTGTGAGAACAGAGAAGGTTTTGCCAGGTTTTAGGGTGTAACTTCCTCTCCAGCTTCATGGATGTCCTTCCTTATCCCCTTTCTGAAGAGGAGCCAGCTCTACTGATGCTTCCAGGAACAACTATATCCCAATCACCACCAGGCTTTTTACAAGATCCACAGCCCATGGATTCAGCCAAAAAGGATCAAATGCTCAAGTGGAGCATCCAGTGTCTTGGTTATCTCCTCCCCTGTGTTTGACAGTCCAGGAGAGTCACCTGTGGGCAGCACACACAAAGAGCTGCTCTGGAGAGGCCTGAGATAGACTTGATGGGACAGTGGCCTTCCCTTTCATGGTCCACATTTGGGATTTATGACTCCAAATGCCAATGCGAGGCAGAAGATGATGTTTTATCCTCCTGAGAATAGACCTTTCAACCAACTACCAGTACTGAGTTGTGACTCTGGCTGCTCTGAAGATACCCCTTTGTGCAGCTGGTTCTTTTAGGAAGGAAAATCACCCTGCCAGAAAACTCCAGCTGGGTATCTCACTGCTAGAAATGGCTTGGGAAAGAAAAATTTTGACCTCTTTCATCCTGATTGGGTCAAGGGAATGGTGGCTCTGGTGATGGATGGTTGCCTGTAATTCCTGCCTGCTCATTTAATCACTGAGAACAGGCAGCAGCACGAGCATGCTCAAAAGAGAGAGCAGCAGGTAGGGGTGGAAATCCCAGTGGCTCTGCTGAGCAGGGAGGTGTGAAGGGGACAGGGGAGTGAGAGTTCTGATAGCAGGGAAGGAACCTGGGGCTTTTCTTTGGGTGAAAAGCTAAAACCCAGTCTGCTGGCTGTGCCATTCCAGAGACTGCAGCCGTGCTGCAAGGAAAGAGCAGCCCCCAGAGCCACATCAACCACAGCATGTGCTGCATCCTGCCTGCCACGGGCAGCTGCCTGCTGCAAATGGAGAGGGGCACTCAGGCATGGAGGGGAAAGGAGGGGTGCAGCCATACCCAACGCTGCTTTTGCAGTCTCTCAACATGAAAGCCAAATAAATTTGATCTTAAGAGAGCCTCCTATCCATCAACAGCTACACACACACACAGAGTTCAAGGCCAGAATAGACCACATGGTCTGATCTCCTGCCTAAAAGAGGGTGGCCAGGAAAATTTCTGTTTCTTGACCCCAATAGCATGCCCTAAACAAGAGCACCCAAACTCCAGCCCTCAGCTCAGCACCATGTAGCCATGGGAGCATTTCCAAATCAAAATGGTGTGGTGTGGTGTGGTGTGTGGGGGTCTCCATAACATCCCTGGAGCTGGCACCAACCTCAACCCCTCAGTGGGTCAAATTCCCCAAATTACAAATTACAGAGTGTTGTGTGGCCATTAAGGTGAAAACAGGAGAAGCCAAAATGGCCCTGCAGCACTTCTGGGCCCCTGCACAGCCAAAACCAAGGCTGGAAGCAGCAGGACTGAACAGAGCCAGGCTGTGCTGTCAGTGAGCAGCCTGCTCCGAGAGGGGAAGGACGCATTGCGAACCCGGTCCAGCCCGGAATGGCTACGGTTGGTGTAACAGGAGTACCCTCTAGTGGGAGAACAGCCTGGAGAAAGCCTTTCAAATCATCACACACACACACGCACACACAAATGCAGGGGTTTAGATCTAAAGAAAAAAACTGCATTGAGAGTCACTATAAAAATGGGCTTGGAAACAGAGGGAAACGGAATATCTTAAGGAAATAAAGTCATAAAGTCTGATTATCACTTGCAGTGCTATTTTTTACTTTTCCAAGAAAGCCATTTAAAACCTGCTTCTTCAAGAATATCCGTGCAGGGAGAGTGCTGGGCTGGAAAGCTGACAGGAATCTGCTCATATTCATGAAGCCAGGCCAAGACTGTTAAAATACCCAAAGGTCACAGCAAAGCCTAGGGCTGCGTGTCTTAATCCTGCTTACTGCCTGAAAGCTTCTGGGTGTGGAAGGAGTCTCTGTACTCATGGCAGAGGCCCAACACATTTCCCGAGGACATCAGAGCTGGTGAAGTCGTTTTGCTTTGGCTCATGGATGAAAGATTTTGCTGTTAGATGAGGGGGGGAAGCTGGGCAAGGACTGCTGTGTTGGACATAAAGGATGCAGAGGATGCTGTGCTCTGGATCCAGATGGGATCAATATGCTGTCCCCAGAGCCCTGCTCTAAGATCACGCTGACACTGCCTTGACAGGTGCAGCATTAGAACCTCAATAGAGTGGAATTATGTGGTTCCTTCGGGGCTCTTCTCATGCAGAAGCCTATCTAACCTGAATGTTATATATATATGTATATATCCCTTCATCCACTATTGAAATGCACCTACCCCTAGGGAGACTTTTGAGGTGTCTAAGGCTCCAACCCTTCTGATTTGGGCAGGGATAAATACAGTAGGGGAGCCTGAGCCCTGAGGTTTTTTTTCAGCTTAAAGGTCTAAGCATTGTTTCCTGCAAAGCAGCAGTTGTAAAGGAGCGAGTGGATTTAAAGAAACACGGTCCACTTTTACAGCCAGGGGTAGGAAGGGAGCTAAAAACATCCATGCCAGACTCAAGGTGGTTGTTCCTACAGAGATGATCCAAATTAAGCATTTGACTGGAATCTGTGCTGGTGTTCACACAGTGAGGGTGAACTAGGAGGGAGAGCTGGGCATGGGAATGTCACAGATCAGGTTAGCAATGTGGGAGGGGGGACAGGCACAGGCAAGGGGTGGGTTAAGCCCAGCACCCCTCCTGGGATATGGCACAGCTGTCCCTCTGTAGGATGTGTCATGTACAACCCACAAGTTGCTGACTTTCTTCAAGCTCCAGTTACTGCCAGCAGATTTGGCTGGGGACTCAGAGTCCTGATTTCTGGTCACCAGCTATCAAATTCCCCTTGGATCCCACCTTCCTCTCACTGTGCATCCTCCCAAAGAGGGGATGCCCCTCAGCAGAGCTCAGCACCATCTTCCTGGGCCAGACTCAGCATCCACTGGGCTGCTTCAGCCCACAGGGACTGCCCCAGCAAGGCACAGCATGAAAATCAGAGTAGCACAGAAAGATGCCAGTCCCAGGCACTGATTCCACCCTGGATGCTGCTTATTTCACTGGGAAGCCTCCTGGAAAAGATATTTACTCACCACAGAGAAGGGAGGAGCCTGGCCCAAGGTGACTGGGCTGCAGAACTGGACCAGAGCCCAGAGCTCTCCCAGAGGTTTTCTGAGAGGCAGAGGGAGGGAGGGTTTGGCTCTTTGGAGGGTTACTCTGCCTTCCAGAGCAGAAGGCTGTGAATTCCCCATTCCCACACAGCACGCTCAGTTAAAGTGACAGATGACTGTGTGCGTGCACGAGCCTCCATCACCAGAGAAAGGGTAGTGCAGATGATTTCTTGGAGAGAAAGGATTAAAAAAAAAAGAGAGTAATTTGGAGTAAATGAGGAAAAAAAGGGGAAGAGATTCTCTAGATACATAACATGCCACTGCAGAACCAGGGACATGCCTAGGGAAAATTTTTAAAAGTTTTTTTAAAAAAGCGAAGCTAAAAAAGAAAAAGGATCCTATTAAGATTAATGCTTTCTGGCTTTCCATCTCCCTCCAGCATGGCTCTTCCATTTCCATAAACCCATTATCCTCACTGCTGTTTCACTTAATTGGAAAATGTCTATTGCAACCTAGCATGTTCCAAGACAAACCTTGGATGTATATATAACAGGCACTTAAAAGCTTTCAAATATTTCAAATTTGCTCAACACAATTATGTGAACAAAAACCCTGTGGGACTTTTTTTTTTCTAGAAAACAAAAACCACCAAAAAAGAAAAAACCCAAACCCCACAATAGTCATAAAGCATGTGTTCACAGGGCTAGAAACACCATTACATTTATCCTGATTAGCATTCCCTAAGCTTTTATGTTCACACAGTTATTGCCAGTGTAGGGAAGAGGGGAGGGTGGGAAATGACAGTCAATGATTTGGCTGCTGAAGGTCAGGGAACTGAAACAAGGAGATTTGTTTCACTGCAGTGACAGCCATCAAACAGGGACAGCGTGTGCCAGGTCCCCTTGGAGCTGCATCCTCCTGGGAAACCCCTGGGGTGTGCTTGGGGAGGGCGGCAGGGAACAGGAAGCATTTGGGCAGTGAGCAGTGCTCCCAGGTGGAGCTGCCTTAGAGGAATTGGGATTTCCTCGTGGTTTCTGGCAGTTCTACAACTGTTAAGAAGCAGATGAACTCCTTCCTTCCACTCCTCCTGCTGTCTTCCTTTCCCTGTCCCCACTGACCGCTCCCAGAGCACTGCTTTGGGGGGACCAGGGCATCAAAACACATTACGTGGATTCAGATGCTCACTGTGGGAATTGGCAGAACAGGACCTGGAATTTGTCACTAGCTGGCCACAGGACAGCAGCTGTGGGAAGCAGGGTAGGAATAAGATCTCGTAATAAGTGGTGGCTTCACTGGTTTTTAGCTGGAAAGCATCTGAGCCCTTGTGTGCACCTATGCATGTAACAAGTTTACAGGCCCTTTAGAAAATAATGGCTGATTTTTCCATTTGCACATATCCCAGCTCTTCTCCTCCTGGCTGGATTAGCTGACAGTGACTAAACTTGAACCCTGCAGTACTCAAGGTAAGTGCCAGCCCTGGCCCTGAGAGGCAGTGGTAGAGAACAAGTCTCTCAAATATTTGCTTTGCTTTCCTTTCCAGCACATCTCGGCTGCTGTCCACACACATTACTGTCCCTCTGACCTGCCCGCTGTGTAATGACATCACACCACTCCAAAAGATGAGATTTCCTCTTGCTGTCTGGATAGCTGGCTATGCCCAGCCATGCCTGTGAAGAGAAAGCCACGAATGTGTCCCAGCTGCAAGAAATGCAGGAAATCCCTTGATGGTGCCTCTGAATGCATCAAGAGACCTGCCAGGGGTATTCCTGGCCCTGCACCTTCATCCTGACAGGATTTTATCAAGTCCAACCTTCTCCTTCCTCATCCACGTCACCAACACCTTTCCTAGGAGCTGCCTTTGCCTTTCTGGGGCAGTCCTGAGAACGCGTGATCCCCACCTGAAGGCAGAAGTACATTTACCTGGCAGCAGGAACCATGCTGTGCCCTGCAGGGCTGGGCTCTGTGTCCTCAGAGACAGGGCTGGATGGATGGCTGAGGCTGCTCCTTGTCCAGCACTGCTTAACACGCACTGATCCTGCCTGGGGAAAGAGCCCGAGGTGCAGACTGGGCTTTGAAATTCATGAGGAATCTGCACTGGTGGAGGTGGTGGTGGTGGTAGTGGTGGATTGCACAGAAGCATCCAAGCAGCTCCTGGACTTGGGAGGTGGCTCCTGTTGGGTTTGTGAGTGGAACAGCCACAACCTCAGGCTTGTCCCGTTGCAGTTGTGTGACAGGTCTGAGGCTGGAGGTGGTACCCACACCAGGCTGACCTGAGAATCACTCTGCTGCAAGGGAACAAGGAATGACAGGGCTCTCTGAGGTAACTCTTGGACATAACAGCAGCTAAAGTCCAGCTTTGTGTGGCACATCTGGCAGCTAGAGCTTCAAAACCAGTCTGTACTGAAGCCCAAGTGTGAGGAGACATGCAGCCCTGAAGCACCTGTGGAGCATTATTAGCAAGGGCTGAGCACCAAAGGGGAGAGCTAGGGAGAAAGTGAAATAAAGATTCCTGCCTGCCAGGCAAGGGAGAGCCAACTCAGAGAGCTTCTCATAAACCAAAAAATTATGACACAGTGGGAGAAAAATTTAGCTTGTTTTCCTGACAAGCACAATTTGACTCCAATGGCTCCACACCAGTTCTGTCTCTGTTGCCTCCTCCATAAAGACATTAAATCAACTGTAGAAGCTGCTTTTTAAACTACCAATATGATGCCATTGTCCATGCTGCTGACTGCCTTAGATGCAAGTGGTACTGAAAGCCCTGATAGCTTATCTGAAAAGAGAACAAGGCTTCTGAAAGACACTCAGTTCTGCTGTGGGATAAGAACAAAAGACAGTCGGGACACAGGGGAAAATCCCTTCTAGTTTATTGGTAATTCATGCAGGGAAGAAGAGGCCAAGCTGTCTCAATGACTATCCAAAAGCCAGACAGGGAGATTTAAAGAGCAGCAACTCAGGAGAAAACAAATAGAAATATCTCTCCACAATTTACTGTTTCCTTCCCCTTACACTGAAGTTCTGCTTGACCAAGAGACAGATTTACTGTGCAACACAGATGTCCAGACAGTGCAATTTACTGTTTCAAGACAGATGCCCGGGATAAAAGGTCACAGTGCCAAGCAAAAGGGTATGGTCTGGTCATGCTGGGAATGAGCAGGAAGAAGCTGAAATTTTGGAACACAAGCAAAGAAAGCAGCAACTTAACTGACATCTGATTTCGCAGCATAAGTGTTTTGCAGGGCAACCTTATTTCCTCATTTAGCTCCCTCTTAGTCATATCTTTACTTCTGCTAGTTTCAAAATCACTGTTGGCCCATCTAAGTGGCTTTCAAATATCTGCAGTTCCAGATCCAAACATAACTGGGTTTTTTCAAGGCCAGCACTACATTTCTCTGAGGTGGAGATCATGTCATGGCCCCAGAACAGCTGGGGAGCTTCACAGTTCTGCCCAGGCAGAGGACATTGAGGGCTGATCTGCCTCGCTGCTGCCTGAGGCATGTGGATGACCAAAGGCAGTGGCGTTGTCTCAGCGGTTTTGCTGCCAGGACAGCAGCCCCAGGGCTGTTCTTCCCTTCCCAAGCCCTCCTCTGCATCCAAACACAATTTCCCAACGTGATTTCTTCCTTCCCCATCTTCACACGAAGGAAAAAAAGCTTCTTTGCTTTCTCCTCTGGTGGAGGCTGCACCTGATGAAGCAGCACTGTTATTATGGGAATGGACTGCTAACAGCATTTGGGCATTTCTTAGTAATGAGGGCAGGGAGAGGGAAGAGGGAAGTAATCAAAATCCTCGCACCAGCTGGGCTATTCCAGAGGCATTTTTCTCCCCAAGCACCTGTGAAGGGCACTGGCTTTCAGCAGGCACACTTTTTGTAATGAAGTTAAACCCACAAAGCAGGGTGGGACAATTTGTACCTGCTCACAGGCAGGAGGAGAGAGGGAAAGGCATTATCCTCACAGGAGTTTTCTGGCACTAAAGGAATTCTGCCCTGCCTTGGGGCCTGGAGGGGAGCCCATTTCTCTACCAAGCAGAGGTTGATCCAGTCTCCATTCTTTCTCAGTTACAGACTAACAACAAAGGGGACAGTGAACAGATGGAAAAGCTTGAGGCAGCTGCAGTGCCACAGAGTCACACTGAGTGGAAGGGAAGCCAGAACCTGTCCCCAGCTCTCACATCACGACATTCACTGCTGCACTCCCTCAAATCTCACCGTGCCCTCAGGCTCTGCAGTGGTGAAACACTTCTTTGGATAGGAGACAACTCTCCTGCACTTCACAGAGCTCAAAAGTGCCAAACACGGCCCAGAGGGGAGCCCTCTCCATGTCTTTAGGGAGCCCAGACACTCTCTGGCAAAGCCATGGCTCCAGCCATTGCCTGGCGCAGGAGCTGCTTCAGGCAAGGTGCTTCCTACAGGGAGAAAGAACGTCAGGACAGCGCTGGATGCCTCTAGATATGGAGAGGTTTTGCAAAATGAAGTTTGCAAAAGATTGAAAGGGTAAGTGCTGAGTGGGAGATGGTGGGCTGGGAGGGTGAAGTGGGAATCAATGCAACTCTGGGTAACCCAGACACCCCAGGCAGGGGCCATCCTATGATCCACTAAAATCAGCACTATCTCCATCACAGTGCTGTGTCTGCCTGCTGCACACATGAGGAGACTTTGTGGGTAGCTTTAGTACAACTAAGGCAAGAAAAGCACTGCAGTTTAGAATTTTTCCCAACCAACTTGCATGTTCTTACAGCCCAAGTTTCCAGCTTGGCATTACATTGAACTGAGCACATCTGCAGCGTTCGTGAGGAGCTCAGCGTTCAGCTCCTGTTGCTGAGAGCAGAAGACAATCAGCTGCTAATCGTGCCTGATGTGTGTGAGCTGTGTTTACCCAGCTCTTACCTGCAGCCACCACGGGATGGGACGGGCAGAGCTCTGCAATGCCAACACGCAAAGATGCTCCCTTATCTCTAAAGCTGACACAGCAAGGAGGGAGCTTTAATGTTTGTGCTGCAAACTCTCCTCTCAACCCAATCTGTTTGAAAACCAGCTCGCAGGAAATAGATGCTCTGAAGTAAAACAGCAAATCCCAGCTATCGGTGGATGAATTAGGCGGCAGGAAATTGTGGGGAAAACCTGAGGCATTGGCTTTGCAGGACAGCAAAAATCCCACCCAGCTGTGCTTGTGTTGAGAGGAGAAGGACCCGTGGCCACAGGGCTGTCAGCAACACAACAGAGCACCTGAGGATTGTTTCAGAGCTCAGCTAGTTTTGCATTTTTACAGTGATAAAGTAGCACAAGTTCCTCGAGTGGGAAATGCTGGAATCAGCTTTACCTTTATTTAAAAGGGAATTTAAGGTGAGACTTGGGAAAAGGTTGGTGCTTGCTCTATTTGTTTGTATCCCCTTTCTGGTCCTGTTTGCTTTCTAGTCAAAGAACTCTGCTTCTTCAGTGTGCATTCAATATTAAATTGCCTCTTAATGTACTAACAGCCAGGCTTCTCTTGAAAAATATCCTCCAGCATACAGAATCTGCAGCATTTGTCAAGGAGAAAAGGATTAAGTGAATAGGGACTCCAGCCAAGTTTCCTTGATTTTCTTTTCTTCCAGGGACTGGTAGATAAAAAAAAAAACCAAACCAAAATTTCCTGGATCACTTATTTATTTATTTTTCCTATGCCTATGTAATCACTTTTTGTTGACAAAAACATTTCAAACTCACATCTCAGGCACCTCCATTACAAGCAGGACTTATCCAAGGTCACACAGCCCCTGGCAGGGAATCAGACTCCATCTCCCAGATTTTATTCTTATAAATCTGGCACCAGGAATATCCCAAACTCACTCCCTCAGAGCTGATTTGGAAACAGACTGAAACACCCCCTTGATGTTCAGAAAGGACTTCGACCCTGGAATTTAGTTACCAGCATATTCCCCAAGGAGAGCTTCCTCCCAAGGAGGCTGGCACAGGATGCTGAGTGCAAAGACATTTCTCATCATGGAGGAAAAGAAGATCTTCCCCAGGAATTCTGATTGGGAAGAGAAATATTCTCTCCATCCACAGGGCAAGTGATAAAAGTTACCTGGAGCATTCCAAGAAGATGCAGAACTCTGCAGAGGGAGGAGGAGTGAGTGGTATGATGAAGACAAAATTCCTGTTTCAAGGCTCTCTGAACTCAGTCCCTCTTTTTAATCTGGGAACTGCTGCCCTCTCTGAGGGGAGAGGGTTCCATTTGGAAATCCTAAAGCTGCCTACAAAGAAAAATATCCCTGGAAAAGTCCAGCTCAATTTATCCTCCCACACGTCATGAGGCTGCCCCCTTGAGCAGGATAACAGCTAATCCTGGGGATGGAAACCCCCTTCCCACTGATCAAACAGCAGCATGGCAAAAACCCTCCCATTCCCATTCTCCAAATATGAAAAACTTTAATCCTGTTTAAAAAGCCTTCAAGGCAGCCTGGCTTCCCACCCAGCTTTTCCAGCAGCAAGGCAAATCCCAAGTGCTTTTAACTCCATTGCACTGTAAACAAGTGAGCACTGAACAGTCCTCAGAAGCACATTTCTGAGCGAGCCTTAGGGAACTTGGGCAAAGTAAATAATGTGGCAGAAAGCCTTTCTAGAGGTTTCATAGCCTCTAATTTCCTCACCCAAGGGTCACAAGTACAGCAGCTGTCACTTAAGGCACTCAGCAATTCACACATCCCAATCCATCTCTTGCTGTTCAATGTTTGAGAAACACTCAAAGCCATCCCCTCCAACTGTCCCCAGAGTAAATAAAGTTCAAGGCGGTATGACAAGAAAATTAGAGGCTGTGAAGTCGTGAGAAGCAGCTGTAAGGTAAACTGCCTTGCCCAGTGCAAGGTGCATTAACTTGCAGCTCCCTGCCTCGAGATTTTGCTCAGGAGAGATCCAGGATGTTCCAGAAGTCACCCAGCTGCACTATGGATGTGGCTACAGTGACCCTGACAGGTGGGGACACAAAGGGCACAGCACTCGAGTGCCCTGTAATAGGATTTCTCCAGCCCAGAGAGAAGGAAAGCAGAGGTGGATCAAAGAGGAGTGCTGGGATGCAGGACTGGAACTGTGGGATGTGCCTTTGGAAGCAGGACTGTTTGTCCAGGAGGGACTCGGGTGAGTGGAGGAGCAATGCAGGAGCAGAAATGGAAGCAGAGCATTAGCACAGAGACCACACCTTGTTATGCAGCAGGAGTGAAACGGGAAGAGGACCAGGAAACCTAAAAGGTTCTAGGAAGGGATAAAGGAAAAACAAGAGGACAAATAGAGTGAAACTATGAAGGAAATGAGCAGCACAGCTGGAGAAGGGCCAGGAGTACATTTAGGCAGGGATCTTAGGCCTACCACAGGCTCTCATGATAAACAGGGAAAGGGCTGGCACAAAACACGAACAGGACTATGACAGATGTGACCTCAGCGTGAGAAAAGTTCTGTTGATCCATCAGAGTTGATCACAGGAAGTAAATGTAGAACATTCAGGACCAAAAGGAGGCAAAGGTGGAGTATGAGAAAATGGCAGGGAAAGAGGGCAGGCAGGATGGAGGATGAAGACAGGAGACTTTAGTTTGACTCAGTCAGCTCTGGGAAAGAGTTAAGAAAGGTGGTAGGAGGCTGCTGGTCAGGTTTTAATCCCAATGGAGAAACTAAAACATATTCCTGGGTAAGAGTGCCAGATTTCTATAATCTTGGGCTGGAGGCAAGGAGTGAAATTTGCTTTTCAGGAGATCCAAGCACAGGGATGTTCAGGACCAGCACAAGTGAACAGGTTTAACAGATTTGCAATTGTTCCCCCAGGACAGAGCCCCCAGCTCCTCTGCCCCCCTCCCAGCCAGGCTGCCCAAGAGCTGGGAAGCTGCACTAGCACAGCACAAAGCCTGGCTGAACACACCACCCCAGCAAATGGCCAAGAGGTCCAACTTGTTGTGGCCTTGGCTAAAGAGATCTGCCTTTAATCATGACAGTGGATGAGCTTCTGGGCTCCTTCCCTAATGCAGAGACACGGCAGAAAAAAATTGCAGCCTAAAAGTTGTGCTTTTAGAGAAAAAGCTTTCTCTGCTACATACATCATTACCCAACAATACAGAGTAGCTACTTAGAGTATCTCTGCCTTCATTTAAAGACCTGATTTTAAAAGCCAGCAGCTTTATCCATGGTGTAATGTGTCAAATGCAAGCTGAATTGACACTTATGCAAGTCAAAGCAAATGTTTTTAAGATGTGACAGCAGAGCTATTACCAGCTTCATATATTTCATTCTACTTTTGTGCACACAACCAAGCATATTATTGGCTTTTTATTTCCCTCCTTGTTTGCTTCAGGATTCTGATTAAAGCAAGAAAATATTTCATGAGCTGCCAGGTTATGCTTAGACCATTAGGCCCATCTATGAGAAATATTTATTGGTTTAGGAAATGGGAGAAAAGGAAAGCTGGAGCACTGGTGATACATCTCATCCGCTTTGAAAACAGAGCAAAAGCCTCTCAGATTGTTGTTAGCCAAAGAGATAGGATGAAGTTGGCTCAGAATCAAAAGCTATAATGGCCAGATGATACAGAGCCCTGATCTGGTCTAAAGCTCCTGGATCCGTTCAGCTTTGGACTGAAAATGTTAATGATGATAAAAGAATTTATGCTTGGTTAATGTCTTGTCATAAAATCCCCCAGGTCTCAGAGAGTCCTTTTTTCACTCTTGCCTCTCCTGATGCTGTCTGAGGTCACTGTGAGTGACTGCACAGCCCCCTCAGCCTTGAGACTGAAGCACTGAGTCTCCTTTGGCAGGAGCCAGGGGGTTTTAGTGCCAGCAAATGCTTGGTGGGCCTGCCCTGGGATGGCACAAGACAAGCACAGTCCAGGAGTCACAACCACCTGCAGTTCACAGCACAAACACAAGCAGGGCACCCAGGCCCAGGGTAGCTGTGAAATTACAACCTGAAAGCCACATCCTGCAGACAACAGACAACCCAGCTGAGCACAAGTGGGGGTCATGCACATTCTCCCATCACCAGAGAAGAAATAAGACTTGCTAAGGATAACAAGACACTCTAAAGATAATCAGGATACTTTCCCAACCATACTGGAATGAACACCTGCACAGTTTCAGTGCATCTTAAAGCTGAATGCAGTCTGAAACCTGAATAGCCACAAGTAACAGAACCAGCTCAGGGGCAGAAAAAACCAAAGCTCCTCTATGGGAACACATTGTCTTCCCCTTTCATTCTGCAGTGGAGCTGGGAGACAGCAGCTCCTGAAGATTCTGCTGCTTCCCCAGAGGTGAGGGGAGGGTCACAGCAGAGGTTACAGCACACGGGGCCCCATCTGCATCTCCAGGGCAGGTACAGAGCTGAGTGAGGAATGGGCAGGGGTGAGGAAAAGAAGTGATTTATTTAAGAGGCTTCTAAATCAGTTCTCCGAGATGGCTGACCTGCTGACAGTGACTTAATCAGCACAAAACATTTTCTTGATTTGTCACCAGGGAACGGCAAAATATTCTCGGAAGAGCTTCATCTTTTATCTTAAGAACTATTTACATCAAGGAGGTTAAGACACAGCTTTAACCACACAGAGAGCACCACCTTTGGGTTTGCTGTTCTTAAACACTACCTGGGAACAGAACCTTTCTTGACTTGCATCTGCCTACCCACAAAAGAAAAAGCTCTGTGCTGCATCATTTTTATTCATGAAGATAAATCCGTTGTGTATTTTTCTAATGATCTCTTAAGTCTGCAATTTGCACCATTTTATAGCAGTAAAAGTTAGAGATGCAGTAAGCCATGTATTTAAGGCTGGTAACTTAATGGGAAAGGCATTAACTACCATTTCAGGTTTTTAGTTATGTTCCCCTCCCCATCCTTTGTAATTACCTTGTTACTTAACAGCAGCATCAGCAATTTTATTGATGTGCTTTTAGCACAGGCCACTACCAGAGGACAAGAGTGCTGGAGCATGTTACAGACTCCAGAGTAAACTTTATCTCCTGCTCTTTCTTATAAAGGATCGGAACATTACCCACCTCTCCTTCACCCTTAATAATCCGCAAGCATCAGCAAGGCCTGCTTCCCAGGCAGTTGCGCAGTCTTTTAACAGATAAGAGATCACTTTAAGCCCCCAAGTCACAGCTCATGTTATCCCAAGAGATAATATCCTCTAATAAGCTTGTCTTTTTTTATTTCTCTTGTACCCTTTTGTGGTGAGGGGATGGGGGGAACCCTGCAACCCCACTATGATTAAGTCTAATCATGATGGAAGTTCTTTTGAAGAGGCAAACAGATGTAAAACTTCCCAGAAATCTCATTGTGTTCCTGCAGTTACTTCTGCTGAGGGTGGTACTGGCCTGGGAGCCTTTCACTGCCTGCTGTTCCTCTCTCCTGTTCCTTGCTCGGTGGGATCCTCCCTATGGCCAGGCCTCTTCCCAAGGAGACCCCATGCCCACAACAGCCAGCTGGCATTGCCCTTTGCCAGCACTCCTGCTTTGCTAATCTACCTTCTTAGCCTCCTGAGGCCATCTTACAAACCAAATAACTCTGCATTTGGCTGTGTTCAACAAGCATCTGAATTACTGAATTTTCTGTACATCCCCACAGCTCCTGGAGAGAAAAAGCACTGTCCTGGATCAGTTTTTATGACTGGCAGTGGATTTGGGGAGTTGTATCCATCACACCATTGTGCACGTTGGCCTGCACACATGCAGCAGGAGAAGACAAAAGGTCTAGCACAGAGCTTATCAGCACATGGCAGGCATTTTAAGCCATCTTGCAAAGGAAAAAAAACATGTTGTGCATGTAAGAGAAGGAAATCCCTAATTGGAAACACAATTGTCTCGTAAGAAGGGCTCCAAAATCAACAGCCACTCCAATTTATATGGTGTTTTATCAAGCCAAATAGCCCCCAAGGGCTTTGCAAGATGAGCCTCTAATAAGGCTTATAAAACAAGCCCTCTATAATAGAGGCTGGGGCAGGGAGGGGGAGTTAAAGGCCTTTTAGCATGTGAATTGTGACAGCAATGTAAGCCTGTCAAAGCTCCAGCTGACAAAGGCTCCAGAAGCTCCGAGGGGATCTGAGGGGATCTGCAGGAGTTTCAAGTGCAGAGGTTCATGGGGAACAGG
This sequence comes from Rhipidura dahli, assembly GCA_013399225.1. NCBI lineage: Eukaryota > Metazoa > Chordata > Aves > Passeriformes > Rhipiduridae > Rhipidura > Rhipidura dahli. Next base: position 383,249 of record VXAC01001695.1, read on the forward strand.
TGGGGCAGCTGGGATCCAGCCTCCAGACTGGGCAGCCAGTGTAGGGTCTGCTGTGGGACCAGGCAGCACTCTCAGCCCTGTGACATTCCACTCTCTGGGGCTGAGCCACAAGTGCAGGACACATTCTCAGCTCTCAGGGTACAACTCTGGTGAATCAGCTCAGAACATGCCCCCCAAGTGAAGTGGGAAGAACCTGTCACACCAACCCCACCCTTCCCCATGGTTTCTAAAAAGAAGCTGTGCCTTGATCCTGTCCACTGAGACATTGCACAGAAGAATGCAATTTTAAAACTATTTTATTTTGTCTTTCCCCCTTCCCCCACTGGAGAGGAGAGAGCCTGAAGGAAAAACAGGGGGGACATTTTTATTCCAGCCTTTATGATGTGTCTGGAAGACAATACTGCAGCAATGAGTGTGTGACAAGAAACATGAACAGGATGGGGAGTGTGACTGCAAAACGTGCCTTAACATCCCCTGCAGGAGCACATCCTCTGAGTACCATCCCTCCATCATCACTGTCCTGCCCAAGCCATGATACACAAGTCAGGGGAAGCAAAACCAGCCAGCACAGGTCACACTTCACTGCACAGCTTTGCAAACCACGCTAAGAAACCCTCAGAGAAAAGAACCAACTAGTTTCAAGTATATTTTGAGTTGCACAGTGGGGTTGTAAATACCTTGTTTCTGGCAGTTCTACGGTGGTTAAAAAATATATCAAGTAGTCATGGAAAACCCAAGACATAAATTTGTTGCAGAAAGAAATGTCTCTTTTCTTCTGCAACAAAGACAACAAGTGCTTTAATTTGGTTTCCATTTTCTGGCTGATGCTGTTTTGTGAGCAGGTCTGTAGTGGCAGAGCTGTGCTTGTGCAGATGGTTCCAGAAGGATGAGCCCTGCTGCGAAGGTGCAAGGCTGCATATAGCCTGGTTTTAACCAACACACACACACATCTATCAGTCAGCTGACAGATTAAGTAAGGCTGTCACTGTTTCAATGTCTTTAAGATCATCTTGCTGAAGTCTGGAGGAAAAGATCTGTTTTACCATTTTCTCAGACTTATAAATAATTGATACGTGAAAATCACAATGATTCCAAGACTACAAAGCACACCCATCCACAGGGAAAATGTGTCATTTAGGAGTCACACATCAGGGCCTTGAGTGCACTGGAGACCTTGCAATCTTCCCCACACAGGAACCTTTAGGATTCCTCCACAGCTCCAGGTAGATTTCCACACCTTGGCACAGACCTGTGGTCCTGCAGGCTTCTGGAACACATCCCTGCCCTCCTTTCTCCAAGCCATCTCAATTCAGCCACAGAAAAGGGATGAGCTCTGTGCAAAGCTCTGCAGGCCATGGCAAACACCCCGCTCCTGGCACAGCAGTCACCTAGCACCCCCCTCCCCACCCTGCAGGACTGGGAAGGCTGCCTGTGCTGGGACAAGCTGGCTGCCACCCCGAGGGACTGCTGTGGTGCCACAATGGATCCACAGCCAGCCAGCAGCTGTGCCTGTGCCTGGCCATGTCCCTTCCTGACCCAGACCTGCTGGCTTCACTTCCCCACTCGATCCCGGACCTGCCTTGGTGCTGTGCACTTGGGAAGTGATTTCAGGGCCCAGGTTGTTGTCACTGGAGCTGCTCTGCTCTTCTTGCTGGGGATTACTGCAGCACTCTTCAGCAAGGCTACAGCCTCTGCTTGTCCTGTTGTCAGTGTCACCTCCCTGCCATGATCCTGCAGTTCTGTCTGGAGTCAGTAACTCCAGAGCTCCAGAGGAACAGGAGCAGCCAGACAGGCAGTAACTGGCCTAAAGTTATATGACAGCAGCTTCCTCTGAAAAATACAGCTCAGGTATGACTAATGTGCCAGAAAGCTCATGTCTCAAGTAATCCCCTGCTCAAGACTTTATCAATAATGCACAATTGGATTGTGGAATACAAAACCCCTGGAACTTAATAAAAGGACTGGCTTAAGCACTGAGCTAACATCACTGGGATTGATGAGTGAGGACAGTTTCAAACAAATTACCCCTCACAGCCAGATAAGACCTATCTCCAGCAGACTGGATGAAAGACAAGTAGCTCAGCATAGCTGTTCACCTGTCCAAAGTGAAGAGGTTCTGAGTGGAAAACAACAGCTTTAGAAATTAAACCCATTTCCCAGCCAGACTCTTCAGAGATGAACACTCAGAGATTGAAGGGGAGGTTTGTCTAATGCTATTTTAAACATTCCAGCACTTCACAAAAATTTGTCCAAACATGAGAGCTGGGGCCAACAAATGTGACTTACACCCAACTCAGTTTTCCACATGTGAGGATTCCTGGGCCAAAGCCTTTGTGCCCAAATGCCCCAGGACTGTCCCAGCACAGGCATGTGCTCAGTGTTGGCAGCAATAGGATCAGCCCCAGCCCAGCACTCTGACCCCAAACACATGTAGCTTGGATCTGGAACAGATGACAGACACCTCTTCAGGAAAACAGACTCTGATGGAAATGGGACAAAGCCAGCACAGAAGGGAAACCTCAGAGGCAGCAGACACTGAGGGCTGAGAGAACAGGGAATGTACACTGGGTATGGGACAAACTGGAGCCAGGGCTTTTGGAGGGAATGTATCAGTGTGCACAGAATGAATGTGTGCACAGGGTGCAGAAAGAAGGGAAGAAAAGTTAGAGGCAAACCTATGAAAAGGGGAGGTTCTTCAATGCACACACACAATTAATTTGTGAGCTGCAAAGCTAAAGCTTGCATACCACTCTCCAAGACCTGCCAGCCAAAATCCCAACTTCTCACACTTATGGATGGAGCCTGATCCACCCACATCCTGCACCCTGATTGGATTAAGGCTGTTCTGAATTCTCTCTCACTGTGTCTGTGAGAGACATCTTCAGTGAATACCCCCTCCATGGCTAGCTGAAGACCAGAGCTGGGGTTTGCATGTCCCTTATAGGATCCACCCTTCCCCACTCACAGAGGCTCTTTGGAGGTTGTACAAACACTCCGTGGTGTCCTCAGAAGACAGCAAAGGATCAGCACTTCACATCAGCCCCAGCCCCCTGCACTCAGCAGCTACAGCCCACCCGCAGCAGATCCAGCAGAGCACCACAGGAGCCTGTCAGGAGGGATTAGTCCCACATGCCCCCCTCAGCATTAGCAAACTAACGGGACAGCATGGAAAGCCCAGCAATTCCCAGGAACACTTTATTTATTGCGATCCAGGGTAAGAACAGCTCATCTGGAGCCAGACTCCAGCCCAACTCTGATTGCCAGCTATGGGGAGACAGCTGAAATTACAGTAATGCAATTTCAATATCCTCACAGAGGTAAATGCGCTCAGTTGCCTCAAGGCCTCTGTAAACATTAATTATTAACTTAATGTCTGGCTTCCCTGAGGTATCCATTATCCTGTGTATTAATGGCCCTTCCAATAAAGCAGGGGGCAAACAGCTTGCAGATTACCTGATAGTATTAGTGAAAGTTTGCAAATTGATTTGGTTGGATTGGAAAGTGCTTGGCAGTTAACTGATCACAGAATTTGGAGAAAGAGCAGAGTACAATAAAAGATGTTTTCTTTCCTCACAGCTTTATCTGCTCAGAAAAGAAGAGGAGCCAGGCTGGCTGTTCTTTTGGATGCTTCTTTCCTGTCTCTCATCCAAAGTGTAATGAAGGAAAGCCCGAGGCAGAGAACTCAGCTGTAGCAAGAGGTAACATTAATGCTGTTCTAAATGCCTCTTCACAAAAGTTAAGTCAATCTTATTCCTAAGACCCAGCTCTTCCATATTTTCACTGTCAGGGGATTTTCACATCCGTATGGGATAGGCCTGAGGGGTCAGATTGAAAAAAAGGATTTCAGTGAAGAACCTTCAGTCCAGTCCAACACTGGGATCCTCAGAGCTGCCTAATCCTTTAAATACTTCCAGATCCACACACATGAGTGAGGTAAGGGTGACAGGCTGAGCGGGCACACATGTACCATTTGCACTTCCTTCTCACATAAACTGCTGCTCAGCTTATTTTCTCCTCCCAGAAAGCTGTTTTTACAACCCTCTGAAACACCTCATTTAACTGGAGAAGTATTTGTTCATTAGCGCTCCTTGCAGCAGGAAGCACATGTCAGCGTGGGAGTTCAGTCCCCCAGGATATGACAAGAGAATTCATTCCACAGCTCAGGGACTCAGGAGACGCTCCTGTTCTGAAGCTGCAGCTCAGCTGTCATCCCACTCCCACCAGCTGCCACCTCCACCCCGGTCAAAGCATCACACAAGCAGGACAGCCACATCCACAGGCTGCTCAGGATAAGACTGGCCAATATTAAAAGCCAGCATCTTCCCCTTGGAAAGACAAGGCAAACCTGGCAGATTCTTATCTCTGTTTTTCATCTGAAATACCACATGCTTTGAGCAGCCACATGCACAACAAGCAGCAGTCACGTTTCCAATCTGCCGTGCACTTTGCTGGGCCCCTTGTGCTTGGAGAGGAATCTGTATTCTCTGATTCTATCTGGATGCCAGGGAGTGATTTAAAGGGAGACCAAGTAACAGTCCTTGATAGATCCTTGGTTACATTGCAGTTTGCTGTTTAGTCAGCTAACATCTGTTCTTCAAGTGGAGAAACACGATACTGCTCTTTCATGTAAATTTATGGAAGAAGTTATGATTTTATCCTATATCCTAATAAGGATTCCGACTTAGCTTTTAAAAGGAGAACCTTGTTTGTGCTGGAGTTTTGTGTCTGTTATTTTATCATAATTTAAAATCAAACTAGTCAGACACTAAATTATTTCCTGCTGAGAAATGTGCAAAAGCTTCCTTTATTCCTATATCCTCTTTACCGCTGGCATCTTGTATTTATAGAGTGTAGATGGAGAACTTAACATCCATGTTTTCTCCTTTTAAAGTCTCTCCTTTGATCTAGTTATCCATCCAGGAGATTGCTTTGATCCTTGCAGTTTTGCTAATTCCAAATATGCAATTATGCTTATCTAGTCCTGGAGGATCTGAGTGTTTCAAGCCGTCCCTCATCCACTGCTGGTTTACCAACAGAGCCCAGCTTTAATCAAAAGGAACTTGTTCTTGCCCAGAGCACTGCAGGCTACAGACTCATCTGCCAGCCCCAAAAACCCAGGAGAGCCTGTTTTTCCTTCCTGGCCACATCACAGGGAAGCAGCAGAGAGAACAGGCTGGGAGAGAAGGGCTTCTCATGTGCTGAACAGTGAGGTTGGGAGCAAGTGGAAGCGTCCAGGAAGCAATGGTGCTACAGAGGAACAGAGCTCAGGGCTCTCACACAGCTCCGTGGGCTGGGAGCCTGCCAGGCCACCCAGTCGTGCTGCTCTTCTCTCTGCTCCTCCACACTTCAGTCACTCAGAAGCCAGGGACCAGGGGATGTGAGAAACTGGACATCACAGGCCGTGAAGGAGCTGAACTGAGTGGGGAAAGCAGCAGAAATGGGGAGCAGTTCTCCAAAAACAGAACCGTCTTTCACCTCCCATCAGCCACAGGGAAAGAGAGAGCTGAGGCTGATCCCAGGCCTGTTTGCTGCTTGTTTTAAAAATCTTCTCCCTTACAATACCATTATGCCACGTGAATGAAGGTTATCTAAATCCTGCATGATCTCTCCCCCAGGGAGCAGGGAGGGAGGCAGAAGAGGAGAATGCCATTAGTTCATGATGGGATCTGAAGCAGTAGGGGATTTCCTTTCAGCTTCCAGAGGTTTGGAACAAATTGAGATGCATCATCCTAATGCTTCACTGCTTGGTATTTTGACACCCCATTACTGCTTAGCACCTGAAACTCATCTGATGGAAGACGTGACCACAGCCCTGCTTTCCTCTCTGCTACCAACTCCTTGCATGCCAGTCCTCATTCTCAGACTAAGAAAGAAATTAAAATCTTCTCTAGCATGTTAAAGAGTGATAAGGAAAAAATACAAAAGGAAGAAGATAAAATCTGAAGAGGCAGCAAGCAGCCACAACTGAAGTACAGCATTTAAATAATTATCTTGTTATAAGAGCCCAGGCAAGTCTGCTGGAGGGGAAAATTTCTCCCATCAGAAGGCGAGTGCAGGTTCCCTACCCTCCTCATAGAAAGGTTTTTATATACCTTATATAAAGGTATTTCTGTTCTTGCAAATTGAAGGCTCAAGTGGCAATTTCTAGCAAAAGCTTCTCCTGTCACCAGCACAAGGAAGAAATAAAGCCAGAGAATAATGGTTTAGCACCACTCTAGCACTTCCAGCAGCTTTCCAAGAGGCAGGTTACACATGGAAGGCAGGAGACAAGCTGCTTAATTGCCCTTTTCTATCCTGCAACCCCCTCAGCAGCAAGGCAAAGAACAATTTTTCATGTTTTGCTTCAAACAAAACTGACACCACTGGGAGAACCTCACCAACAGGATGGCTGTAAGTCAGCTGAGAGATGAGAGAGGACTTTATTTTGCCAGACTGCCCTAAAGAGAACTTTGCAGGGGCTCTCAGTAGTTCAGACAGGTGTGTGACTGAGGTTCAGTGTCTGCCCTCACAGGGTGAGCCAGGATGCCAAAATGGGGTGCAAAGACCCCTGTTAGTGCTGCTGTGTGCACACTCCTGGTACACTGCACCCCTGGAAACCCTGCCAGGAAAGTTGCAGCAGTGGAAAAGGAGAGTAGGTGGCAAGTGGTGGAGCTTTTATGAAGTTGGCTTTCCTTGCCACACTGCAGAGCTCTCGTGCAGGCAGAGTTTGCTTCCTGCAGAACTTCAGTGGCCACCATTAGCTGAAGCTTTAGGCAGGGTCAGAAATCTGCCAGCAGAGCTGTGTTTGGCACACTGACTCCCAGCTTCAAAGCTGCAGCCTTCTGAACAAGCTTTTCCAAGCTGAATTACTCACCTGACATTTGATAAATCTCAGTGAACTCCTTTTTGTTGCAAGGGAGAAGCTGTACAATTCATTCTTCTTTGTATTACAGAAATTCCCACTGAGTCCTCCTCGGGAAAAGCTGAACTCTGTGTTTATGCTGCAAGAGGGCAGCACAAACAGAGCAGCTTCCTGCCCTGACAGATTTTAGACCATCAGTCCTGAATCTGAGACCTGCCTGTTGCATGTTTCTCAGCTTTACCTGTCAGTGCTTTGCCTGAAAGAAATTAATCAAAAGATTGTTTGTAAACTCAGCACGGTGTGAGTTTAAGCTCCCAAAATCATTAAGCACTTAGAAAAGGCGTTTTTAATAACACTTTAAGTAACAGGTCTGATAACAAAGTTACACTTTTTGTGACTGACTGGCAGTGAACAACTCCCACTATTGTCTCAGCACTTCACTTTCAAAAATCTCCATGTTACTGTAACACCTGGCCTCTCTAGCTGAGCCAGATACATTCCAGACTGTTCACTAAAAGTTCATCTTACTCTGAAGAAAAGACGTCTCAGTAGGTGATTCTACAGACATTGCACTGAATTCTATTGAAAACTGTGAATTACAGTAGCTCACTTTTCTGTCCTTGAGACATTTGCCTGCACAGGTGGTGCACCTTTGGTGGAATGAGGTGGAAACAGGGAAAACAGAAGTGTGTAGAGGTGATGCATCTTGGAAAGAAAAGAGGGAGGAAAAGAAGGAATTGGGAAAAGGTACCATGGTAATACAAATTGTTCAAATCTCATTTCTTTGCGTAGAATGTAAGCACCAGACAGGTAACATATGTGGTCTGAAGCAAATGCGAGCAGCTAACACGCTCCATCTGCACAAGCAAACAATCCAAGCGTATTTGGGATGATAGATGCAGGACTGGCAGGTATTTATCATGTAACTGTCTGGAGATCTGACTATCAGCTAAACAGGAACACTGCTAAAAAAGCACCTGCCTCCCAGCACAGAAATTTAGAAGCTCATACTCAGGAAGCTGCCCAGATTCAAAAGCTGCTGCATTTGATTTCTATGCCTGTTTTACCATTACTTCAAAGACAGCCAGCTCCAAGTCACTTGACATTTGCTCTGAGAAGCCTGAGCAAACAGCCAAGGCTGGATTGGGGCGTCTCTGCGGTGTGAGCTAACAAAGAAATGGACAAACATGTCAAGCCAAAAGCCAGAAGCTCTGGGACGTGCATTGGGCGAGGCTGCAGCTCTCAATAGATCCAGGGAGAGAGGCTGTTAGAGTTTCATGTGGAGCACTGCTCTGACAGTGGGCTCATTATCATGGCAGGCAGCTTGGGCTGTTGGTTAAGGCACCTCCTGTACTTCAGGGATGGCTCTGCAGGAAAAGCACATGGGAACAGGGGGAAAACTGGAGATTTGACTGTCCAAAGCATCTCCCACTCTTATGAAGATGTGATCTGCACAGCTGCTACATGTACACTTACCCTCCTCCCAAACCAGCAGCTTCCCAGCTGGATTGAGCTGTGGAGATGGCAAGCATGGGGTTTATATTACAGAGCAGAGACTCCTCACAACTCTGTTAAAAATGCAGCCTGACCTCTGTTCTAAAGCACTTTAGGGAATCTTTGTCCCAGAGCTTGAGGAAAAGGTAGAGCTATAAATAAAAATTGCATTAGTAGTTTCCTTGGTGGTCTGCAGAGCAGGCAGGAGCTGGAAATTTTTTTTTTTTTTTGCATTTATATGGAGTTGTATCCCCAAGTTATATGCACTGCTTTAGCATGAAAACACAGATCCACTAAAAAAAACCAATGTTTAAACAGTGTATAGCTCAACAGAGAGGAAATGGCATTACTGAAAGACCTAGTGCATTAACTGCTGTTTTTAGCATTCTTGGAATCCTCTGTGTCTTTGATATCTACATAAAAGCATAAACCCCTCATTCTTTCTGAAATAATTCTTTCAATGGAGTTTTAGATACATGAAATGTACAAAATTTTGGCACTTTTACTTGTAGCTGCACTATTTCCAGGTGATTTCTTGTTAATACTTAGAGAGCTTTGATCTACTTTTAGCTTAAAATCAAGTTATATTCCACACATTGGTTTTACACTGAGAGGGTAGTCAAAAATTAATCCACAGACACACTATTTTACTGCTTTTGCACTGTATTTCCTGTTTTAATGCTAGATTGTTTTGATGGAAGGTAGCAATCATTTAAACATTAAGAACAGTCATCTTGGGGACACAGTTGTCAGATTTAAGGATCAGAAATTATATAGGCAGCTGTAAAAGGATAGGAAGTGAGTAGATCAATATTACGAGGTCCAGTAATTCTTTGAAGTATTAAAGCAAAATGGGGGAACTGTTTCCAAGTACAACTTGATGATTTAAGTTATGCAACAGCTCCAGGGGCAGGTGAGAAGCAGGCAGCAACCTCTGTAGGGTCCTGAAAGGGTTAAGGACACCTTGATCAAACAGGTTTTTGCTCTGAAGAAAGGACAGGCTGAGGAGGAATTGCAGAAGGATCTCAGGCTGGAAAACCCTGGCAGCCACTCCACCTGCAGGAGAGCCCCTGGGGAAGCATTTGTAGGGAAAGATCCCTGGCATGACACAAGCCTTTGGAGGGCCCTGCCAGCACCCTCCACATCTCTATTTACATGCAGGGAGGGAGCAGCCCATCAGTGAATTAATCCTCCATTTGCATCCCGCAGTTCAGCACATTGATGAGCAAAGCCCTGAGCACACAATAACATTCTGCTTGCTACCAGTCCTAAGAGAATCTGGCATTGTTTGGAAGCATTTGGTCAATGGCTTTTTGGTGCTTATTGTGCATGCAGAGGAGGAAGGAGCATCCCAACACAGTGACTACAACACGGGCTCCCCAGAAGGATGTGGATATTTGAAAGCAAGCCCAGGATTGTGCAACCCCACCAGCTTGGAGATCTACTTGGAATTCAAATTAATTCAGGAGGAGGAACACAGCTCACACAGAAACGCAGAGAGTCAGAGCAGACCAAAGCTCAGCTAAAAACCTGCACATAGAGTTGGACAAAGTTTCCTATTCCACTTCAAATTCCAAGCAGAGACATGAGAGTGTCGTTTGTAGTGTGGGAAGAGTGATCCAATCACATCATTATTCATCCCAGCTAACTCTAAGCTCTCAGTACAGGTGAGTTCAATTCTTAATCTAAGGTGGCTTCATGCATTTCACTGGGATTTCAAAATCCAGCCTGCAGACCTCAGCATTCCAGACAGGTCCAAAAAGAAGTTACTTTATTTAGTGATTTTTCTAGGACACAAACACTTAAGGTTGCAGCATAAAAGTTTAGAACCTTTAATCATTTTGTGGTTCTTTGAACACAACAAAGCAGCTCCCCCTCACTGTGCAAGTCCAAATCAACAATCCAGATTTCTCTCCCAGTCCCACTTGAGGACAAACTTAGCTAGACACACCTTTTTTAATCTGTCTTTGGAAGGTAACTTCATATCAGGAAAAAAAAAAAAAACAAAACAAACTGGTAAGATTATTTAATTAATTACGGTAACAACTGCTTTTGATTGATTTTCTTGGTTCTATTATTTCCCAATCAAGTCTTTGTTGACAGCCCATAGCAGGGTCTACTAAAACTCTGGATCCTGGTATGAATCCAAACAAAGTTTCAGCTCAGAGCACTCCTAAAGGAGGTGTGAATGTCCCAAATTGGTTCAATTTTACCCAGTAATGGTATACAGAGTACACTGGGAGGTAGGAACACACTCCTAGGGAAACAGCCATGCTGGTTATCCCAGTGAAGTACAAAGGCAGGATCATTCACCTCACGTGTTTAGGGACACTGCCTTCTGGTGCTCCAGAGCCTTGGGCACATCTGAAATTCAAATTGGAAGCCTCTGATTTGAAAGGTTTGTCAAAGCCTTGGTCTGGTTCTCAGCAGTGCTCTTAGTCCTGACCAGATTTAAAGTAGCATTTGCAATTCAAAGCATCTCAGGGCAACGACATAATCCTTTACAGGGAGTGGAAACTTTCCTTCCCTCCATTTCCTAGCAGAAAATGGTATCCTAAATTAGCAAAACCAAGACAAAGTGTGGAAGGTCCCCGTGGGAGAGAGGTTACCCCACTTGTTTCAGAGTCAAGCTGAGAGGTTCCAATACCAGGTAACCTCAGCTCCTGTACTTTCCATGGAGTGAAGGCAGCAGCTCCACCTGAGCCGCTTCCAGAGATAACTCTCCTCACTGTGCGTAATGAGGTCCCATCTATCGCCCCAGAAGTTGTTTAACCCCCAACAGTGACTTATTCCAGGCTATGAGCCAAGTGAATGCTTAAGTGGAATATATGTAGCAATGATCATCACAGGCTGGTATTCATCTTGTCTCAGAAATTGTTTAGGGCAAAGAGGTTAAGAAGAATAGAGTACAGGCTTTAAAAAGATTTGTTTCTAAGAGACATTTCACTAGATCCATCCAATTTAGCGAAGAAACTGAGGTTAGGGGGATGCCTTTTAGGAACTATTGTCCCATGGTAATTTAACAAATAGATTTTCAAAAGAGGACAGCAGTTAAGCAAAGTTGCAGTTCAGTCAGATAAGAAACTCTCTCATTAGTATGGAATAGATCTAAGCACCTTAAAATAGCTGTCAGCCCCTTTACAAGGCAGATCCCATACCCCTTCTCTTCAGACTCTACAAGCCAAGCTACCCAGAGCTTTTCAGGGCTCCTGGCATAGCATAGACTTACCAACTAGTCTGAAAATACCACTGAAGATGAGGAGGGAAAGATCCTGGTCTAGATAAGGCAATTAGAGCTGGCTTAGAGAAAATTCACTGATCAGACAAGCATTATCCTGCAATAGTGCTACCCAGCATTCCCATTCTAAGGGGTAGAGGACTTCAGGAACAGAACACCCCGATCTGAAACTGAGCACACCCTCACTCTCCCCAGGCAAAGCACCAGCAGAGCTCCTGCTTGACATGCTTAGAACAGCACGAGGCCCTTAATTAGGTTAATTGAGTTTCACCTGCAGCAGGTGGGTGTTTCTGAGCACCTGTTCAGACAGGAAATGCAACTGCACGCGGAGTGTCTTTCCCCAAGCACCACCAGCAGATGTTAACCAAGGCACAAAAGCTCTTTTAAAGGGTTTTTTCAACGTGTTCGTTTCAATGTGCTGCTGTTTTCACTCACGTGCATTTCAGTAGGATTCCAGGTTTGGAATAATGGAGGGGGACATGTGGGAGGCAGGAAGGAATGGGAAGGGAAGGGAAGACAAGCCTGGACTTTGCTGAGGGTCCTCAGCTGTCTGGAGAAAGGGGCCAGTAGGAACCTCCTGAGTTCAGCAAAGCTCCTCTACCTGCAACAGCTGCACCTCGTGGACAGGGACAGGCTGGGCCCTGATTTTTAACCCTGCAGGGAAGGACCTTGTGGTTGTGACAGCAAGAGAATGAATGTGGAGTTATTTGGCTGGAGACACACAGAAGCCAAGTGGCAGCTCCTCAGTTCATCTACAAAACCCTTCAGAATTAAAAAGGAGCTCCCTTTCGCTGAAAGGACAGGGATAAGATATCCCAGGCAGCAGTAAATCGGCCTCCCCCAATGGACTCTGAGGAATTACAGTAACAAATAGCCCCAGAAGCAACATTTGCAGATAGGTCAGAGGTTCTGCATTCGCTTTAGCTTTGTTTATATCCCATTTCCCATGCCCCGGGGCGACATGAGTGAGACAGAGGCATTGTGACAACCCATGCACCCTCCAGAGAGGGAAAGGCAGCACTTTGCCATCATTAGGAGTCGCTCACGCTGCTCCTGCAGGAACCCAAACCCCTGGTTCCAGCACTGGCATCTCGGTGCGGGGTCTTTGAGCAGAAGCAACAGCAAATAGCCCATCCCTGGGGAGCTATTCCCTGCATAAATAGCTGCATAAATAGCTCTGCAGTGGCACTCACAGTCTGGCTCAGGAGACTTTTATGTCTCCAGTTTCTAATGAGGACTGGTTTAATTTTTTTTTAACATCCTGTCTCCCCAATAAAAGTCATCTCCGATGTGGAATTGGCTCTGAGAATTGCAGTTCCTTGATCATAAGTGCTTTCAAGTGATGTGGCAGGGTGATCAACGTGAAGGTTGGATTAAGGTTTAGACTGCAGCTTTTGGGAGTCATACAAGTCACTAATTACACATACAGCCCTCAGCACGGCAATGGTAACATCACAGAGCTACTTCAGAGAAGATTCAAAGAGAAATAACACAGTTTAGCACTAAAGTAAGAAAGTTCCTGTGACATTAAAAAGCAGAATTTCCCTCTGAGCAGAGGTTTGTCTGTGCCTCCTGAGCTCTGTTAAAACCCAGAGATGATGACTCCTGAATGTGCTGAAGAGCCCACGCCAAGAGCTGGGGTCTGCAGAAGTCCCCTTGTAACTGAATTTCCATTTGCCTTCCTAAACATTGTCTTGAGCTGTGGAAAGCCCAAGACTACTACTTCATTTAGCTAATATTTCATTTAGCTAAAGAGATCCCTCAGCTTCCTGGGCAGGACAGAATGGAGGAGTGTCATTATTGCTCCTCGGGTATCAGGGTGAGATTAGATCTGCAATCAGGCACAGCTCAGCCCCACACCGCAGGCAGTGGGGGCACAACCGATATTGGATTTGTTTAGGAGTTTCTTTCATTTCACTTCGGATGTGTGACACCAGTCCAGACCAGCTGTGGAATGCAGATATGACAGATGTGCTTTGAAAGAACCTGGGAAAGTGCACAGCAACCTTGGGACTACTTTGTACTGAAGAACAGAGATTTTCTGGGACACAAAAAGAAGTCAGAGCTGCTCGGCCCTGTCTGTTCTCCAGTCGTACACAGCTGCCACTTAGAAGAAGTGGAAGAAACAGAGAAGAGAAATTGGGAATTTGAAGCCTGCAGGATTCCTGGCTATTAAGAGAATAAACAGTGATTTTTCACTCCACAACCAAGCACAGATCCCAGGGGACAATGCAAGGTAGGCACCATTTTCTTCCTGGGCACAAGTGCTCCTTTGCAGGACTAAAAGTGTTTTTATAAAATGCTGTTTGCATTCAAAAATAGTCTTTTTAACCAGTAGCCTTGAAGACTTTCCAAAATAAAAAAAACCTTTATAGTCTGTCTTGAAAACACTGATGATTTTCTGAAATTATTTTGGATGTCTCAAAGAATGGTATCACAATGATCTCTGGTTTTAGCAACAGTCATTTCCTGACAAGGTCAGTTAAAAAAATCAACTGTGGTTTCAGTTTCATTCCAAAGTATTCAAAATTAAAATTTTCAATTAGAATTTTGAAAAATGTCTTCTCCCTGCTAGCAGAAATAACAAACTAATTTGGGAAATGCTCTGAAACAAACTCCCCCCAAAAAATTCTGCCAAGCTTTTATTTTAGATTTCCTTTGTTTTCCAAAATTAGGTGTCATCTTTCAATCACCACCACCCCAGAGGATGAGATTTGTGTTCACTACCCTGGCATGTGTAATGATGCCAGGATAATTCGCAGCAGATGTACATTTGGGGAGAAATTATTTTCCTCAGAATCTATTTGTGTGGGAGGATGAAGTATGGTTATAATGAAGGTGCTGTGGGAGCTGAATGACTTTGCATCTCAAGTACAGGTGCACTTGGGTGTAACTTAAACATAGTTTGCAATCTTTCTAAATGGAGCATTTATAGCCAATTACACTTGTCATTCACCTTGCAAATACCTCTATCTAATTTAACAGCATATGCAGCAAGCAGAAAAATAAAGGATATTCTATTAGGTGACAGCAGAATAGAGGTGGAGGTACCAGCTCTGTGTCTAACACACGTTTGGCAGATTTCTGAACCGAAATAGAATGAATTCAGAGCGTGGCCTCCAATGCCCTCATTCTCCCTGCATCAGAAGCCTCCTGTCAAATGTAATTTCCTCCAGGAAGACATGTATCTAGCTGAGATTTTCCAAAACCTGTCCAAGTGATTTGGACACTCACTTCTCATTAGTATTAACAGCAAATGAACATGACCATCTCCTAAGTGCCTTTGGAAATCTCTTGACACATTTTTATTTTGGTGGCTGTTAAATGACTCTTTGGGCAATCTGCACTAGAAATGACAAATTTCACATTTGTTTTCCTGCTCTCGGATATTCCTAATGTCCACGTACCAAACATCAGAATTTTCCCTCAAAAAGACAGCTCAGATGTGGTGAGAGGGAGGGCAGAGACAGACTTTTGCTGTGTTTGGATTAAAGGACAAAGTTCACATTCCAAAACTGTCTCCTCCACAGAGGGCTGCATATACCAATTTTAGGCTAATACCACATTCATTGTCATCTTTTTGTCACTGCCCTAGGCAGGGATGTCACTGCAATGGGAGCAGGGATGCAGAGGAGTTCCATGGCTCTGTGTCACAGGCTCTGAATCACAGGCAGTGCCCTGGAGAACAGAACAGGAGGGAAGGAAAGGTGAACCTCTGTGGGAACACCTGGTCCATGCCCTGCAGCAGGGAACAGCTGCTCCTCTGGGAGTTCCTCACATTGTCAGTGGTACACCTCAGATCTCATCCAGTCCCTCTGACTGTTCCAGGAAACAGCAAGAGGAAAATGGGAACTGAAGGACAGCAAATTATTTTTTAAACTGACAATAGATTATATTCTCCCCTTTCCCCACCAAAGTGAGGGAGCAGAGAGAGGCTTGGAAGAGATTTCATTCCTGTTGTATGCAGCTACCACTTTTCACCCCCACACAAGGCAGAAGAAAGCTTTGTGAGCCACTTCTCCAACCAAAACACTGCAAATCCCCTCAGACTGAACCAGGGAGCTTTTCCTGCCCCAAGCCCTCCTGAACAAAGTCAGTCTTACCAATGACCATAAATGCAAATAACTGAGTAATACTGAGCTCTATAAATCCATTTTACGTGGCTTCTTGATCTGTTATTTAACTGACATCCCATCCCTTCTTGCCAAATGTATTTCATGTATATATGTCTGTTTCCTATAATCTTTTCCATTTCTCTTATCGCTTATATTTTAATAAAGCACATGTACAGATTCAGTATCTTCTTTAGCAGCCAGAGAGGGAGATATATTTGTTCATTGAGGTTATTAAAATTCTAAATATCTCCCTCCTTTTATTTGATTTTAGTGAGATTCCAGACATTTTCTCAATACCAGGAAGATTGGATTCATTGGAATATAACTCTGACAGAAGTCTTCCAAGGAAACTTTAATTTTAGTTCAAACTCCATTAATTTAAGATATCCCTAGAAGATGTGGACAAGGTGAACCTTTTTTTATGAACTGTTTTCAACCCTAGTTTAAGATGAAGCTAAAATGGGGTTTTTTTCTTCTTAACAGAAAAAACCCTAAAACCCTTGAGACCATTATTTCATTTTCATATTTTAACTCCTGACAAAATTCCTGATGGCCACTTGGCTTAAGCAAGAACAGACTTAAACCTCTAAATCTTTTGGGCATTATCTTCCTGGTATTAGTGGAACAAACTACTTAAAACAGAGTTCTGCTTTCCTGGAGGCCTCTCTACTGGTCTGTCATTGCTGCCTTTTACATAGAGAGCACATTAGATTAAGAGGCTCAGCCCAGCAATTCCAGATTTGCTGCCAAGGGAGACTCCAGCAGTGATTTCTCCCTGATCCAGCAGCAGTGATTTGTCTCCTGGTTTTCTCTCAGTGAACTGTGGTTTTGTAGACATATTCACTGGACAAATTGTTCTACTCACAGTTGTTTGAAGGTACATCCAGGCAAAGGCGGGGTTGGAGGAGTTTATTCCAATAAGACTCTGAAACTCAAAGTAATTTTAATTATTCCCCTTGCACACAAACCTTCCCCCTCACAATAAGAACAGTGGATGCATGTTGCAACTTCAGGGGAAGAAAGTGCTTACAGGGAAGCACTTCAGAGAAGTGACCAAAATCAGGGCCTGATGGGCCACTTGAAACTTTCTTATCACTTCCTAATGTCATCTCAGAGCTGTTAGCCACAAAAAAGATGACAAGATCAAACTGAAAGAGGGTAGATTTACATGAGATACTGGAAAAAAATTGTTCCATGTGAGGGTGGTGAGGCCCTGGCACAGGGTGCCCAGAGCAGCTGTAGCTGCCCCATCCCTGGCACTGTCCAAGGCCAGGTTGGACGGGGCTTGGAGCAATCTGGGATGGTGGAAGCTGTCCCTGCCCATAGCAGGGATGGGACTGGATGAGCTTTAAGGTCCTTTCCAACCCAAACTATGCTGTGATTCTATGAAGAAGCAAGTTTCAACTTTCCACCAATTCCTTTGGAGCCACAGTAGAAAATCAGCAAAATTAATGCTCCAGGCTGCAGACTTTTCATGTACTGCTCTAGAGAAGGAAAGCTGGCAGTCAGAGTGCACCAGCTTCCCTGCTGTTATTCCCAGGCCTTTCCAGAGCAACCAAACAGCAGTTGTGTGTGTTTCTCAGAAAGGAAATTTATCTAAAGCTCCCAGTTTCTCGTGGCAGCCTTCTGCCACCTGCCTGTGCTTGCTGCATCTCTCACGACCAGGTCATCAATCTCCAGGCCCCGCACCACTCTCCAGAGGCAGCCTCCTACTCCCCTCACCTGTCCCTGCTGCCATCCAGGCAGCCCCACCAGGCTGAAAAGAGCCAGGAGCAATTTATCTCCCCCTCACTAAGGCCTCTGAAATGTTCCTCTACTGATTGAAGACTTTGCCTAGTTTAGTTCATTTTGCTGACTTGCAGACAGAGTTTGGGAAGCAGATCCCACCACTGGCAGGTTGCTCAGCTGCCTTATTTAAACCTGATAATGATGTGCTGCAGTGTCAGCCCTTGCCTTTCCACCTCTTTTACCAGGCTCAAACACACAAAATGAGTGAGAGATCTCACCGGGGTGCCATGAACTCTGTGCTCCCTGCAAGCTCTCTCTGAACACTGCACATTGTTACATCACAGCATCTGAACACCTCATCTTTACCTGGGTTTTGTTTTCTTCCCCTCTAAAATCCCAGTGTTCATACAGACTCTTGCACCCAGTCAGTGTAAATCATTTCTCAAAGCAATTTGAACTATTAAAAATGAAATCATATTAAACTCACACATTAAACCTTTCATCCAAGTCTGCCAAGTGTGTGGTCCTGGAGCTGAATGCACTCAGCCAAAAATCTGGAGCATGGTGGTGGTCTGGGTGCCTTCCACATAAAGTCCATAGCAGAAAGAACTCTCTGAATCCTTCTGCAATTCCTCTTCTGTGACTCAAAGCTTACAGTTGGATTTGGTTGGAGGAGCTTGTTCCTTTCTTTGGTTTTGGGGTTTCCACCTCTTCTGGGCCATGAGGGACAGGGAAGTGTATTTCCATGCTGAGATCATGGATTGAATGCATTGTCTGAGAGCAAATATTGCAGTGTAAACTACTGCAGATGAATGTAGACTGTCTGTTCACAGCCAGATCCCAGCAATCAGAAATGCCTATGTCAGACTTCATGCCAGTTTTGTGCCTGGGCATAGTTGTTACACTCACTCACAGTTCCATATAGTGTGGGTTTTTTTGATGTGCTGGGAAGAAGAGGAAGACTGCCCATAGCTTGCTTTGCAACCAGCTGGAGGTCAGCAAAAAGACAGATATGTGGCTGATGAAGCAAATTCTGTACCTTCTGTCTCATACTCTGCCTTTGAGGCACAGCAGAGCAGGTCAGAGACTTGGCCATGTCAACCGACACAGCGTCCTTGCCATGGAGGAAGGCAGGAATCCTGTGGTGGTGTGTACTGCATCCATTCCAGCCTCCTCAGCAGCCTCCTGGCACAGCACAACAGCACTTCCATCAGAGAAACAGGGGTGGCAGCCACCAGCAGAGAGCCAGCAGCTGGATTGCGGCTGTGTGCTCACCCGTACTGGGATGAAGGGCTGTTCTCAGGGGCCTGGGGTGCTACAGCAGCACCTCAGGCCCTCACACAGTGTGAGGGGCTGGGAGGGACAGTTTCAGGAGGTCATAGGGCAGCACTTCAGGCCTCTGCAGGTACTGAGGGCCCAGTGACATAGCAGCACCTCAAACCTGCACCAACATGGCACAGCACTGTTGAAGGGGCAACTTCATGAGGCTGGGGATGGGGCAGTGCCTCAGACCTGCACAAACACGGTGTAGAAGTTTTGGAGGGACCATTTCTGTGGCTGGTTGATCCAACAGCACCTCAAAGCTGTGCTGACACAGCACAGCACTCTTGGGGAGCCAGTATGGTGCAGCCAGGGATAGGGCATCCCCTCAGACCTGCCTGTCTGTAGTGCTCTGCAAAAACCAACTTTAGGAGGTCAGGAATACGTCATCACCCCAGGGAGGGACACATAGGGCACAGTGCTCCAATGATCGCCCATATGGTGGGGACCAGCCATCACTTCAGGGCACAAACCCAGCACCGCCTCAGGGCGTGCACCCTCTAATGTCCCAGGCGCTGTCCCGGTGCCACCTCAGGGCACCATCATTCCATTGGCTCAGAGCACAGAGCCGGTATTGCCCCAGGGCGTGCGGCCGGCGCCGCCTCAGGGCGGGGACACACTGCTACCTCAGGGCGTGGAGCCTTCATTGCTTTAGCCGGGATCCCAGTGCCGCCTCGGGGCACCGACCCTGCACCGCCTCAGGCACTGTCCTGGTGCCACCTCAGGGCGCGGACACGCCATTGCCTCAGGCACTGTCCTGGTGCCGCCTCAGGCACTGTCCCGTTGCCGCCTCAGGCGCGGTCCCGGTGCCGCCTCAGGGCGCTGTCCCGGTGTCCCCTCAGGCGCTGTCCCGGTGTCCCCTCAGGCCGCTGTCCCGGTGTCCCCTCAGGCCGCTGTCCCGGTGCCGCCTCAGGC
>VXAC01001695.1:403493-447042 GCA_013399225.1 Rhipidura dahli
GCGGGCAGAGGGTGCTCAGTGTCTGCTCTGTCGCTCGCAGCACCCGCAGCACAGGCTGGATGCCCACGGGCGGCAGGACACTGTCACACGCTGCCCGCGCTCTCGGCAGGGGCACGGCGCTGTTGTGCCCTCGGCCGCGGCTCTCCTTGCCCAGACCCTTCTCTTACTGTGTCAGAGTCAGCTCCGGTCACTGGTGCCAGCTGCTGTTCCAGCCCGTTTCCCTGCAAAGCCCGAAGCAGCGCGGTGCTGCCGGAGCTGTTCCTCTCTCCCTGCTTTTGGGCACCTGGCTGCGCTCAGCCTGCACAGCTGCGGGGGACATGGCGGAGCAGAGGTACTGTGTGGACTATGCCAAGCGAGGCACCGCGGGCTGCAAGAAGTGCAAGGAGAAGATCGTGAAGGGGATGGTTCGCATCGGGAAGATTGTCCCCAATCCTTTCACGGAGTCCGGGGGGGATATGAAGGAATGGTACCACGTCAAGTGCATGTTTGAGAAGCTGGACAAGGCCCGGGCCACCACCAAGAAAATCGAAGACATCACAGACTTGGAGGGGTGGGAAGAGCTTCAGGATGAGGAGAAAGAAGTCATCAACAAGTACATCTCAGGTGAGGCACAAGGCAGTGCCTGGGTCACTTTTCTCCTTGCTTTCAGATTATGCCACGGGTCATCACCCAGTTGTGCCTTTACCTTGAAATCCTCGTGGATTTATTTGTATGCCTGAGGGACAAAATGTGTGATGCTGCTCCCATCCCTGTCTCAGCCCTGTAGGAAAGGGAAGAAATGGTCACTTTTACAGTGGTACTCCTTGATTAATTTGTCACAACTGATTGTGGGGAAGGCCCAGGTGATTTATTTCATCAGCAAATAAAACCCATGAGGAAGCATCAGTTATTTTTCATTTTCACCTTTTTCTGTGATCTTTAAAAAACTACATGTTCTTTTAACTTCTGTTATCTAAAAAAAAAATCAGTACTTTTTTTTCCCTCCTCCAATTCCCATCTCTGTTAAGGCTTTTTGCTCTGTATCATACATAATATGTTGAGGGATGTATGAGATTATTCCTGACCGCTCCTTTGAACCTTTCTGCTTTCCAGAAGCCAATTCCAAGACTGGAGGTACCCCGAAGAAAAAGGTGATAGTGCAGGCAAAGCTCACTGCCACAGGACAGCTGACCACAAAAGATCCACCAAAGAAATTCTCTGGATTCAGTGGTAAGAATCAAGAAGAGAGATCAATTTCTTCTAATCTCAGCGTAAGAGGTTGCCTCAGATCAGTAGATTTTTTCTGTAGGTGATTTAGTCTTAGTCTTCTTTAAATTCTGGTTTGCCAGAAGGTGTCAGTGCTTTCTTAGGCTGTGAGTCTTGAAAGATGTTGGAGTTTCCAATATATTCCCAAGGAAACAAAGGTTCTGCTGTGACCCACATTGTCAGGCTGACTCCCATCTGCCTGCATCCAGTCAAACTGAAGGCATAGCCTAAAGTTATCCCATGTGAAGCTCAAAATCCAGGAGAAACTGGTGAGGGATTCCCACTTTGGGTGTTCATGGAAGGGAAAACTTGTCCTGAGGAGCAGCTTGCCAGCAGGACAGCCCCTGTGTGAGCTCTGACTGATCTGACAGCCACCTGGAGCTCCAAACTGCCCAGAGCCACAACACAGCCAGACATCACCTCCTGCAGGGGATTGGGACACCTTCTCTCTTTCAGAAATTACCTTAGGGAAACATCATGCTGTGAAGGGCAAAAGCCTATAAAGTAGAAAAAAAAATGAACAAATAAATAAAACAGAAGCATCTGGAAGGAGAAATTCCTTTACACTGTGGTTTAATCATATTTTTTTCTGGTAGAATGAAGATCCAGAAAATTCTGGTGTAACGTGAAGGGTAAAAAATAGTTGGAAGGTTTTCATAAAAGTCATCAATTTTAGCTCTGAAGCTTTGCCAGCACTCTGGGATTGTTCCCAGCTTGCCAGGCAGAGGTAATTTCAACATTTGCTCCATATTGTTAAAAATTGTTAAAATTGTTTTTAAAAAAAGCAACTTGTGATGTGTTTGATGCAGCCAAGCCAAAGAATTCAGAAGATGCCCCTGCAAACTCTTCCCACAAGTCCAGCCTGTCTGCAACCAAGTGTGACCCCAAGCACAAGGACTGCCTGCTGCGGGAGTTCCGGAAGCTCTGTGCCATGGTGGCTGAAAAGCCAAGCTACAATGTGAAAACCCAGATCATCCAGGACTTCCTCAGGAAGGGATCTGCAGGAGGTATGGCTCCTGCTTGCCATTCTCAGCCCTCTCAGAGTCAGCCTCAAAGTCTGATTTCAAAAGGAAAGGTGAAATTAAAATCGGATGGCTGTGTGGTCCCAGCCTTGTGCTGTGATGATTTCTGAACTCTGGAGATAATCTTTGAAAAGTGAACTCTTTAAATAGCAAATTCAGTCAAAAATGTCTCACTCAGATGTTGTAGGTGCCAAATTTAGTGCTGGGATCAGATTTAGATGCAAATTGTGGGTATTTCCCCTAAGAACTCCTTTCATGTGGAGCAAACAGGAACCCCAGCTGGGGGTTTTATCCCCAGGGTTCTTCAAATGGGCACAACCAGCCAGGGCCAGGACATGGAAATAAATCCTCAGAGTTATAATGTGCTTTTCTTGGTTTTTTCCAGATGGTTTTCATGGGGATGTATACCTGACCATTAAGCTGCTGTTACCAGGTGTCATTAAAATAGTTTACAACTTGAATGATAAGCAGATTGTAAAGCTGTTCAGTAGGATTTTTAACTGCAACCAGGAAGAAATGGTCCGGGACCTGGAACAGGTGAGTGCAGACAGCAGCTCTCTTAATTTCTGCTGTTCAGCTCTTTGTTTATGGAAATTCTATAATGGTTTAGGTTTTTTTAGTCCTTAGCTTGACTGTTAGAATGGGGGCTGGTGATTTATTTTGGTTGTTCTTGGCTTTAGCAGTTTTCATAGCATTTTCTGCCATCTGGAACCTGTAGAAAATCGTGTTTGAACAGAAAGCGAGATAAGAATCCACCTGCGAAGCTTTAGAAAGCAAGACTAAAATTATCTAGGCAAGGTGGGCTGCATCTGTTTGGCTAAACTCCTTTGTCTGGCACATTCCTACAGAACTGATTTATATGACTCCTTTTGCACCCTCACATATCAAAACCTGGGATTCAATTAACAGACCTGTCACTGGCAGCTGCACTTGGTTGATACAATTAAGTTGGTACAATTGCACTCAGCTGTGCACTGAGTTCCTGTGCACAGGAGTTGATGATTGACTGTGCACCCTCTGATTCACTGCAAGGTGCAGAAAAGGGATGAATTAGATAATAAAGGTAATTCTTTCATCTCTTTTTTGTTGCCTTGCTATGTAGTGCCTTCTAGTGACATCACTAGCCTGTCCCACATCCTTGGATATACAGGTGGATTCATCCTGAGGAAATAAAGAGTCTGTGCTGCTGCAGCAGTGAAAAATAGAGCCATGAGATGATGCTGGTACTTTTAATTACCTTTTTTGGCAAATGAAACAGCTGAGGAGCTTTATGTGTCGTGGCAGCTTCCTTGAGTGTTTGATTCTGATTTCTTTACACAATCCCAGCATCATTCCTGTCCTTTATCCTCACGGCAACCAGTGGCTCTCCCATTCTCTGGCCGTGTCTCTCATCCACACCCTGGTTTTGTTTTTGGAGACAGGGAGATGTTTCTGAGACCATACGGATCTTCTTCGAGCAGAGCAAGACTTGTCCTCCAGCAGCCAAGAGCCTCCTGACCATCCAGGAGGTCGATGAATTCCTAATCCAGCTGTCCAAGCTCACCAAGGAGGATGACCAGCAGAGTGTCCTGCAGCAGATCAGTCGCAGGTGAGGGGAGGAATCAGCCTCTGAAGGTTTGCCCAAACACTGGGAGTGGTTCTCTACAAGCTGGAGTAGGTGAAAAATTATTTATGAGTCACAGAGACTGAGCTTAATTAGTATCTATAAGCTGCTGTTAGTGGTGTGATTGAGACACCTTGACAGCAATAGAGAATATTTATGGCTCTTGTTCATGCCAGAGAGCTTCATCCCTGCCTGTCAGGACTCTTCAGTCAGTACCAAACAAGTGATTTGCAGAAATACACTAAGGGTTTTTAGCTGTTAATTAAGTTGCTGTTCTTAAATATGTTGGGAAAAGCCTTCAAGACATTTAGACAAAAATTCTTGATCTGAGGCTGAGGATTTTACTATCCTCTTTACTGTTATTCTTGATGCATTAATTAAGTACATTTTGGAAGGTACATCAACACTGAGGCAGAATTAATGTTGGCATAAAGATACTGGAAAGCCTTTTGGATATTCCCTTGTGCCTCAGAGGTATGTTAATGTGTGTTCTGAGTTTTGTTTAAACCCTCCCACACAGGGAAGGCCTTTTCTTAAAGAAACCTGGATCAGTTCCTTCTTTTCAGCTGCAAAGTTGTTCAGTTCACTGCTGAATCTTCTTTTCTTCAGGTGTACGGGCAACGACCTGAAATGCATCATCAGGCTAATTAAGCATGACTTGAAAATGAATGCTGGAGCAAAGCATGTGTAAGTGACATAAACCCAGAAATGCTCATTTCCCGAGGCAGCAGCAGCAGGAGGCCTGAGGCTGATCCCTGTTCCCCCCTCTCCTCAATGGGTTGCAGGTTGGATGCTCTGGATCCCAACGCCTACGAGGCGTTCAAGGCCTCGCGGAACCTGCAGGACGTGGTGGAGCGGGTGCTGCAGAACCAGCAGGAGGCCCAGAAGGTGCCGGGGCTGAAGAAGACCCTGAGTGTGCAGGCCTCGCTCATGACCCCGGTGCAGCCCATGCTGGTAGGTTGGGTCCCCTCCTGCCAGCCAGGCAGGGAGCAGAGAGCCCCAGCTGGAAGGGTCAGGAGCCAGGGCAGTGGTTGTGCAGTGTGGGCTGCCTGTGCAGGGCTCAATGTTGTTTAATGCCAGTTTAGAAAGCATCTCCTACCACGAGGCCAAATACTCAATAGACTCAGCACTTGCACTTTCAGTGCCACTGCAAAGCTTTCAGTCTTGCTCTCAGTCTTTTATATTTGTTTGCTGTCATTGCAGAAGTTGATCCTTTCTCTGGAAATAGTTGTTAAGCTTTCCAGTGGATTAGAGATTCAAGCAAGTCAGGCTTTTTGTGTGAACAAAGCAGAGTTAAATATTTACTTCGGGGCTGAGCACACTCCTACAAAAGGCAGAGGGTACATTTTAAAGCATTTGGAGGAGATAAGCACTGGAAAGCTGTAATTATCTGGGCATATGCAGATGGTTCTAAGTAAGCGAATAATTCAGGAAAACTTGGACTCGCTAACAGAGGTTAGCTCTACAAGGGAATTTATTGCAGCTCATTCACGAACTTAGGAAAGAGTAGCTTTATTTTTCATGTGTCACCTGGGTTTTGGATCCTCTCTCCCCAAGGCTGAGGCCTGCAAGTCCATCGAGTATGCCATGAAGAAGTGTCCCAACGGGATGTACGCCGAGATCAAGTACGACGGCGAGCGCGTGCAGGTGCACAAGAACGGAGATCACTTCAGCTACTTCAGCAGGAGCCTCAAACCTGTGCTCCCCCACAAAGTAAGCACCTGGGCACTGCCTCGTGCCAGCTCACCCTCTGCATTCCCAAGAGTTTCTTTCATAGGCCAGGAGGATTCCTTCTCTTGGAGGCTTGTTTCTAATTTATGTAGGTGTGTAGAATTTGGAAAAGCAACGCTTAATATTGTGATCATTTAATGTTGGTGCACATTAAGAGCTTGAAACTACATTTCATCTATCTGCTGGAGAGTCCTCTTTGTGCACTGCATTTTGGGAACCCTGGTGCCAGCTGGGTAACTTGGTTCTGTTTATTAAAGCCTCATTTTTCTATTTGTAGACTGCTGTGGGCACCAGGGTAGTGCAGATGTGCCACATGTGTCTCAGATACTTGTGGATAAAACACCTGCATTGGAGTGAATCCCTCTTTTCAGCCAGTTATTTTTCTTTTCTTTTCCCAAGGTAGCCCATTTTAAGGACTTCATCCCCCAGGCTTTCCCTGGTGGGCAAAGTATGATCCTGGATTCAGAAGTTCTCCTAATTGACAATAAAACTGGCAAGCCACTTCCTTTTGGGACCCTTGGCGTGCACAAGGTAAAAAAAAAAAAATTAAATAAAAATGCTTTGTTGTGTTTGAAGGCTATTCTGCTGAATTAAACACATTCTGTTAATTATCACAGGGTAATTTCAGAGTTCTGGTGCTTGTTAGAGCATCTGGGGAAAAAAATTAGTCCCTGAGAAGGCTGATATTGAAAAGCTGAAAAGCTACTGCTCTAATACAGTAGATTGGATATTAACCTGACCACTGGCAGCACATTAACAAAACTTCACCTCCAGATATTAATATTAAAATGTTAATTTTAAATTAAGGTCATAATAATACTAAAAATCTTTGGAAAATCTTGCAGTTCTGTCATTGTTTCTCATGGCTTGAGCAATGTGTGGCAGCCTGGCAGATCACAGGGATGCAGTGATTATTCCATATAAGACTTGTGTAGTGCTTGTGTCTAGACTGAATGGGGGTGAGGAAGAGGACAGGAAAATGAAAATTAAACTATAACTGCTTAAGTTAAAAGTAGCCACTCATCTGCTGTCTCTAGAAATGTGTTGGGCTTTTTGCAGCAGTAGTGGCAGATGTTGCATTGCCCAAAGTCATTAATATTTTTTGCATTATTTCCCATTCACGGGAAATGAACATTTTTTATCTTCTTAGCTTGTGCTTTGTCACATTCAATGTAAATCTTAATTCTCAAAATACTTCTTTTAGAAGAGGCCTAAGCTTATCATACCTAAAATATGATAGAGAGAAAAATCCATCCTTTTGTTTTTATTACTTTTCTAAAACCGTTTGCTGTGCCTGCAGAATTCTCTGGATTGCTGTTCATTGTGTTTCAGAAAGCTGCTTTCCAAGATGCCAACGTTTGTCTGTTTGTGTTTGACTGCATCTACTTCAATGACATCAGCCTGATGGACAGGTGGGTCTGGTAGGGGAGAGTGGCTGGGCTGGTTTCCCAGGATAAACTGGCTGGAAAACCCCACCAGTGCAGAGAGACCAGTTCACCTGGGCTGTCAGACTGGCCACTCACTGTGAGATCAGGGCTGTATGGGAGGGACCTTGCTGTGCCAAGGAGTTTCACTGTGGAGCTCCTCTTGCTCTCCCAAATATTTGGGTTAGCTGCATCTCAGCTGTTCATGTCCCCCAGACACACTGTAAACGTGCAATTTCTATTTTATCCCTTCCTGGAGGAAAGTAAGAACGAGTTGTCCTCTCTGGAAGTCTCTAGGATGAATCACTTAATGACTTAAAGAGCTTTTCTCAGTGTTCCTGTTGGGGTTGCTGCCTGTCCCTCACTGCCTGTGCCCTGCTCTAGGCCCCTGTGTGAGCGGCGCAAGTTCCTCCACGACAACATGGTGGAAATCCCCAACCGGATCCTGTTCTCGGAGATGAAACACGTCACAGTGAGTCCAGGGTGCCCTGGCAACCCTAACCCTGCCCCTTCACCCCTTGGCTTCTTTTTAATTATTAAGTCTGCAAATTCACCCTGGAAAAATGGTTCTGCTTCTGCTCTGTGTGCAAGACTTCCTGAGCCAGTGTTGTATTCCCATCTTGTGCTGGCTCCAACTCCTTCAGCATAATCTTAACTTGGATACCTCGGGGTTTTTGGCTTGTTAGTGATTTTCCAGCCATTCCAGTGTCACTCTGTTAGGAGGAGCCTGTTGTCACTCAGTCTGTGCTATGCAGTGCAGAGCTGTGACTGCAGCCTGGCTGAAAGGAGCCAGACTGCTGCCACTTCCCAGACTGGCAGCTTCAAGTGCCACACAGCCTGAGACACCCTGGCTGCTAAAAGCTGCATTTAGGCAGCAGCATGCTGGGCTTTTCCTTTGATTATGCACAAATGTCCCATTATTTTTCCCCATTGCTACTGATTTCTGCAGCAGCTTGGCTTTGGTGGAGAATGTTTGGACGTTTTGGGCAGAAGAAGGTTCATAGGTCCCAAGGCAGTTGGATGGAGAAGGAAGCTGGCACTGCTGGCTGAGCAAATCTGATCTGGGACATACTGGGACACATTCAGTGGGGCAGCCACATCTCTGAGGGGTATTTTTTAATGAGACAAACCTTCCCTTTTGGGGATGTGTTCCCAGCTTGGTCACTGGATACAAAAGAGAACATGTACAGGATCCTCTTTGGAAAATGTTGTGAAACTACCTGTTCCTCTCTCTGCAGTTTTGGGTTTAGTGCACCACTGCTCCAAACAAAAAGCCTGAAGACCTCAGCTCTTTGACAATCCTGAGCTAACCATGATCCCTCTCCTTTCTAGAAAGCTTCAGACCTGGCAGACATGATCACCCGAGTCATCCGGGAGGGGCTGGAAGGGCTGGTGCTGAAAGATCTCAAGGCAAGTTCACATTCACTCTTCACTGGTGTATGCTGGGAATTGGGGAATGCGAGCAGAATCAGCTCTGAGACAGAATCACACCCTGAGTGTTCTTGAAACATCTCTGGGTTCCTGTCAGTGCTGACATCCAGTCTAAGCTGCTCCTCCTGCTGTGCTCAGGAACTGCTGAGCTGGGTAAAGGCCAGGGCTGTGTGAGGTGCTGCTGCCCACCAGGGGATCTCTCTGAGGGGTTCTGCCTTGCTTTGCACAGGGTAATTATGAACCAGGGAAACGCCACTGGCTGAAGGTGAAGAAGGATTATCTCAACGAGGGGGCAATGGCTGACACAGCTGACCTGGTGGTGCTGGGGGCTTTCTACGGACAAGGCAGTAAAGGTAGGTCTGGAGTTGACTTCAGGCAGAGATCTGATTGTTCAGGGAACTCCCAAGGTTTTCCTGTCCCAGGCCTCCAGAGAGAGAGTGGCTGGAGCAGGGCTGTGGGTTTGCTGTGGGTTTGCTGTGGGCAGCTGGCACAGCAGAGCTGCAGGTGTTGGGCTGGGGCAGGGGCTCTGTTTGGCTTTGTGAGCGGAGCTGATGCCCTGCAACCATCACGAGCCCCAGGCCCCTTTGGCTCCCAAGGATGGAAGAGGGTTTTGGCTCTGCAAGGCTGTGGCTTGTCCTGTAGAAGGTGTGAGCCCCTGCTGTCCCTGTGCAGGTGGGATGATGTCCATCTTCCTCATGGGCTGCTACGACCCCAAGAGCGAGAAGTGGTGCACTGTGACCAAGTGCTCCGGTGGGCACGATGACGCCACCCTGGCACGGCTGCAGACAGAGCTGGACATGGTGAAGATCAGCAAGGTGAGAGGGCAGAGCAAAGGGCTGAGCTGCCCTCGAGGTGCTGCTTCACTGCAGGGTGGAAGTGCCCTGCCAGCAGTGACTCACTGTTAAAGCACATCAGCCACTTGCCACAAATGAGGTGTGAGTACAGCCAACTCCTGCATGAGGCACTGCCTGGGATCTGTAGCCAGACACTGAGTGGGAAGCCAGGCACCATCTGTTTCCTCCTAGGACAGAGTTTTGTTGGGAAGGTAGCAATTTTTTATCTGGCTTTTTGGGCACGTTGTGATTGGCAAAGGCAGTCACTAGGTGGGGCTGTGGGAGGGAAGTGCTCGGTCAGACTCTGGTCTGGTGGCTCCATAACCTGGGGTTGGAGTTAAGATTTCTGTAAATTACTTCCCTTGCTTTTCAAGCTTTTCAAGACTAGACAAATAAACAAAGAGCTGAATGTCAATATTACCTTGACATCCTGAAGGCCATTTGCATTAAGGTTGTGGAATCTTTAAAAAAAATCTGTAGTTTTGCATGAATCACAATTAGAGCAACTGTTCTTGTTTCACCCACAGAATGACAGGAAGGGAGGGCTGTGTTTCAGGTAATAATTGTGATTTTCTAGAAGGAGAGAAACTGCTGCAGATCAGTGCAAGTTTCATCCATGCAAAGGCAGTGTAATAGCTATATGCTGATGTACTTCTGGGTTGTGTTTCAACAGCTTTTTTTGTAGAATTAGGTTTTTTATATGACAGTAAGTGTTACTCATTTTAATTTTGTGCTTTTAATTAATAGGATCCTAGTAAAATTCCAAAGTGGCTAAAAATTAACAAAATCTACTACCCAGACTTCATTGTCCCAGATCCAAAGGTGAGTGCTCTCATAATCATTTAACATTTCCCAGCCCTTATTCTGCAATCTTCTGTAAATCCTTTAGAAGGACAACTTAGAAGTTGTCTCTGTTACAAAATTAATCTTCATACTTGGAACGGGAAATTAAGCACAAGTTTTTATCTCTCAATCTTGCAGGTGCATTTGAGGCTAAGAGCTTCATGAAGAAATCACACCTGCAGCAGTTTTGGGAAATATTCTTGTGCATTAAATCCCTTCCAGAAGTGAGCTTACTTTAAATTTTGAGATATGAGAAATCCAACTTCAAATGGTTGAAGCACAACCGCAACCCAAAAGTTGCTGTTGTTGTAGGGAATGTGTCAGTATGGTCTGTGCCATGCATGCCTGAAACAGGAGGTGTTCTTTAGAAATTGGCATTTTGTGTTAGTGAAGGATCCTCTGGCTTAGTGAAAAATGAGGTTTTTCTAAGGAAGGTGACCAGGAAGGTCAGTTTGTGTAAATGGAGCTGGGCTGGGGAGCAGGGCTGAGACACTTTGCAGCTGCCTCCTGGGGGATCAGGGGAATGTGACGTGGCTTCCTCCCCGCTGTGTTTAGAAAGCCCCTGTGTGGGAGATCACCGGGGCCGAGTTCTCCAAGGCCGAGGCCCACACTGCGGACGGGATCTCCATCCGCTTCCCGCGCTGCACCCGCATCCGCCACGACAAGGACTGGCAGACAGCCACCAACCTGCAGCAGCTGAAGGTGGGTCAGCACAGGGCCCTGCAGCATGGGGAGAGCAGCTTCTGGCTCCACTCTGTGCTTCAGAGACAAATCACACGGCAGTGAAGGCACCTGCTGGCTGCTGCCTCTGGTAGCACCTTCCATTCTCCCTTCATGCCAGGCTCGGGCTGGGTTCTGCTGTGGAGGCCTCTCAGGTCCCTTGAGCTGTTGGGCTGTTGTGCCCTGTGAGGAAAATCTGTGCTGGCAGTTGATTCTGTCAGCTCTAGTGCCAGGGTGAGGAATTGCCTTCCTCAGGGGTGACCTTTATTCTCTCCGTGGTCACTCGGTTTCCCGTCAGTTGCCGAGACTGGGAGAGGCATTTGGGAAGTGCCCGTGGGTGTCCGGGGGCACAGGGGCCAAGTGGCACCAGTCAGGCTCCCTGGGCTGCAGCCACCCCCTCACCCTCCTGTGCTGAGGGAAGGGGCCCAGTGCCAGCCCCAGCAGCGGGGGACAGCTCTGTGCTCAGGGGAGCTGCTCAGTTTGGGGCTGGCAGCAGCTGCCAGGGCTGCTTGTGCCCCTGGGGCCTGTCAGGATCCCTGTGGGGAGGAGAGAGGAACAAAGCCCTCTGCAGATGGGCTGTTCCCACAGCGAGCACTGGGCACTGCTCACTCTTCAGGCTCTGCTGAATTGGGCTGTCTCGCTCTGTGGCAGATGATGGGATGTGGCTTTTGTTCCTCTCTGTGTGGCTTCCCTTAATGCCAGAGGAATGCTGGGATGGAGCTGACAGGAAAATGACTGCAGGGAGGTACAGAAGAGGGGAGCAGAGAAGAAGAGGGGTGAGAAGAAGGCAGGTGCAGAAGAAAAATTATCTGAGCAAACACTTCAGAGGGGAAGAAACCAGAGCAGTCTCTGCATCCCAGCTTGTGTCCAGTGTCACACATGATCTCTTTCTGGGCAGGAGCTGTACCAGCTCTCCAAGGAGAAGGCTGATTTCAGTGTGGTGGCTGGGGAGGAAGATGAGTCCACAGCTGGCAGCAGTGGAGAGAATGATGGGAATTCCAGGTCTTCTACACCTCACAGCAGTATTAAGAGCCCCTCAAGCAAGTCCCCTGCAAAAGCCCAGAAGGCAGAAGGTAAGATGGTGCTTTCAGGAGAGGAGCCTGGGGCTGTGGCCTCTGGGTCCTTGCCTTCTGTCAGAAGCTTGATGATCCCACCTTTCACATGGATCTCAGGGATCATGGGCAAAGCTGTTCAGATCTTTGGCTTGGCCCAGTATGAATTGAGTAGCATAGCCCTGAGATGTCCAGGGATTGGGAAAAGATGGATGGGAACAGCTCTGATGATGCTGTTTGAGTTGGTGTTCGCTGCTCCCCTTCCTGCAGGTCACAGCCCTTTGCTTAGATAGTGTTGGCCCTGAGCCAGTGTTTGATTTTATTTGGATGGAATTCATGTGGATAAGGGGACACGTGGCTGGAGGTGAGTTGCAGGTGAATTGAGCTGGAACATGAAGCAGATTGCTGAGCAGTTTCACACAGGCCAGAGTGGTGACAGCAGAGAGGGCAGGTGGCAGCAGCAGCCTGGGAATGGGAGCAGGAGGCTGCCCCACACCATTTCCAGTAGAAAAACGTAATACATGGATTTTCCAGAAAGAGGGCAGGAAATTTCCTTTCTACTCTTTACTCTCTCCCCCCACATTAAAACACAATCAGTATCGGGACAGAGCACACACATGAGCCAAGTCTTTGTTTTTAGAGAGCAAAGGAGTCCTTGGATCCCCTCAGAAATCCGAGGAGAAACGAGGGGAGAAGAGAAAAGCATCCGAGATGGAGGACAACGGAAAAAAGGTACAGTCAGCTGGCAGGCACCCACGGCGGGGTGGGAGGAAGCTGAGGCAGTTCTTGTCTCTCCACTTCCATGCCAAGGAATGTTTTGCCCAAGCTCTGCTTGTCCTTCCCCCCCTCAGCAGCCGCTGCTGGACATTTTCACGGGGGTGAGGCTGTACCTGGCGCCCTCCGTGCAGGACTTCGCCAGGATCCGCCGCTACTTCATCGCCTACGACGGGGACCTGGTGGCGGAATTCGACACGGCCTCGGCCACCCACGTCATTGGGGACATTGATGACAATCCCGGGGCCCAGAGGGTCACTCCCAGGTGGATCTGGGAGTGCATCCGGAAGCGCAGGCTGGTGGCCCCCTGCTAGCAGAGGGGGCAGTGCTGGCACAGGAACAGCTGGGAATAGGGAAGTGGAAGGAAAGGGGAGATGCCTTCGTGGAGATGTGGATAGACAGGAAATGCCCTCAGAGGTAGCTGCAGACATCCAGAGGAACCCTATGGAATGAATTTAAAAAACTCTGAAGAAATGTCACTGCTGAATCCCATTTTCCTGCCCATTCTGTAGACCATTGCCCTTATCAAGGTGCTGGTTTAGTCTCCTTGGGTTTTTAAAGTTTGGGTATTTTTATAGATAAATAAAACTGAAAGCAGCTTCTCCTTTGCTGTCAGGACTTCTTTCCCACAGGTTCTTCTCTTGGAAAACAGAGCCACCAGCTCCATGGGACTCTTGGCTGTGGGGCCAAGGTCATTTGTGTTGTCAGGTAATTTTTTCCCCCTCAATCTCTTCTGTACCCCCCATTAACAACATTTAAGCACCTGGGATCCCAGTTTCTGGCTGAGGTTCAGCAGTAGCTGTAGGATCTCTGCTTGTAACAGAGTCAGAAACAAAGTTAACTAAATCACATATCAACTTTATTATAAAATTATAAACCAGACTTCTGTACCAAAACCAGTAAGTTTAACCATCATAGTACCAGAGGATTGAATAGTGAATAACATGCCCTTTCAAGTAGAATATTAACTTTTAAAATCTTTAAACAATGTACAGTGTACATAAAGCACATAAATATTTCCATTTACTTTATTTGTTCAGAACATTATATTCCTTTGGATCATTAATCAGTTTCCTCCAGATTTTGATTTTCCTTTAAAAACAACTCACTCGTAGCTGTAAGTAGAGAATCCATTTTTAGAAGGGAAGCAAGAAGAGTCCTCCCTTCACAAAGCACATTTGGGAGTCACAGGGTGGGTGGATCTTCTCATCCCTAAAACTTCAGGCATTGATCTGCAGCTTGATTTATCTGCTGTAGAAAATGAGCCTACCCTCTACAAGGAAAAGCACATCTATCCATAGGGGAATAATCTTCTCCCTGCTATATTCCCCCAGCCCTGAGTTTATTGAAAAATATGACAACAAGAATTTTCACAGTGAATTTCCTAAATGAGGCTGTTCAGCACTTTGTGTATTTCTGCAGCTCTCCCAGCTCCCTGTGCCCTCTCCAGAGCAGTCACTTCTTACCTGTCCTCTCATGATGCACTGACTTGCTCACTTTGTTCTGCTGGAACCTGTTAAAGATTAAAGAACAACCTGACCAGGGGCAGAGGTGGAACTCAGAATGCTGAGAATTGCAGCAGCTGCTGCGTTTTTGTGGAGCCACCTCAGCAGTGCCCCTCCTGCTGCCTCCTGAGCCATGGGTTTCTCACCTCAGGTGCTGTTGTGGCTGCAGCACCAGGGCAGACCCTGCACTGCCTGAGCTGAGCTGCCCTCATGGCACTGTCCCTGTTCAAGAACACCCAAGGTGCTGCTGTTGATGTTTTCCCACCTCCTGCCCAGGAGCTTTGCTGCTGTCCCTGGGGCTGCACTGCAGTGCCTGGGGAGCTGAGGGGGCTCTGGCTCTGGGCTGTTCTCTGCAGGCAGCCAGGGCTGAGCACGGAGCAGTCCCCTCCCCACAGGCAGCCAGGAAAGCTCTGCAGCAGGGGGGTCTCAGCTTCACAGCTGCCTTGGGATGGATGGGGGCACAACCCCGTGGTGATGGACACTTAGAGCATCAGGATGCTGAAGCTGGGCTGGGCAGCAGCCAGGTGCCCTGGATGCTTGCAGGCCACTGAGGAAATGACACCAGTTACAAACACCTGCAGCAAGAACTGCCAGACTCCTTGAGGAAGTCTCTTCCAGCTAAACACAGTGCCCAGGAGAGCTGTCAGGCATCAGACACAAACTCCCTCGCCCCACCCTCAGCAGCAGAAAGGACAAAATAAATTGCTTTTGATGAGCAGGGGAAGGTAACAGAACTGTAGAACTGAGCACTGGGGAGGATGGGAGAAGCTGATCTACAGCGGAGATTGCTCCTGGATCCAAGGGAAACAAAGGCTTTCTTCCTTGATTCTCTTTCAAAAAAAGAAAAAGTCACCTGTACTTAAATATGATTGTGTAGCAGTGGAGTCCTCACAGCTCTGCAGCTGTGTGGTTTCCTCACTAAACCCTGGGAAAGACTCAAACCTTGGGTTTGTAGCTCCCTCAGCGAGTGAGAGCAGCTCAGTTTGAGCCCCACCTCTGGCATGTGCTGTGAAGTCAAAAGTTGACAAAATCAAACCAGAAACCTCCCTCTGGCACAGAAACACAAACCCAGCACACAGGGCAAGGCTGAGCCTTCCCAGCCTCCCTCCCCTGACAGTTTCCATTAATACAAAGACAACCTTGATATAAAATTACATTTTTCCACAATTGCAGTAGGCTGGAATTAGGGAAAGCAGGGGTGGTCTGCCTGTCCTGCAAGCATAACAATTTTACATTAACTTAAAAATAAAATTAACAAGCACAGTGACATTTTAGTCTTCAAAAATCAACTTTTTGCTGGGTGTAGCCTGAGCAGCAAAACAAAGGACACTTTTTGAGATCCCAGTTCACTTTTATTATTCGGAGGAAAATACAAAGCCTCTGGAGCTGATCTTCCTGGTGGAAAGCTGGGCATCCATCTGTCCTCAAATTATCCTAGGATGGAGATGGTTAATGATTGCTGGCAATGAGCTCCAAGGAGTCCAGGCACTGTGGTGTAAAGCACGATGGTGGGACGAGCAGAATCGGGCACGGCTTGAGCAGAGCAGTTTAACCCAGGCTTCCTCCTTCCCTCCGTTGCAGCGGGGTCCATTGCTAATCTCCAAGGTAACTACGTGCAGGGATGATGTCAGGCCCTTTCCCTAAGAGCCCTGAGGCTTGAAGGCAGCGGCAGCCCCGAGCCCAGGGGCGCCCTTAGGTCCTGAAGACGTGCACGGCGCGGATCACGTACTGGCGGCAGATGGGGCACTCGCTCATGCGCTTGCCGCACTTGGTGCACGTCACCATGTGCCCGCATTCCAACAGCACGCAGTCGGTGGGAGCGTCCATACAGATCCTGCACAGGTTGTCCTCGCTGCTGGGGGGCCCAGCAGCGCCTGAGGGGGACAGGAGAGCACGGATGGGTCAGACAAAGGGAGGTGGTGGTGGGTTTGTGAAAGAGAGTTGGCTCTACTGGAGGGATTCCCTAAGGGATGAGGTGGGCAATGGAGTTCCTCTTGTGGCTGCTTCACCAGCTGAAGTTTCAGCTTTTACACGGTAATTTCTGTGAGATGGAAGCAAATATCATTCAGATTCTCAGTGATGAAGCAGCACAGGTCTCTCTTCCCAAGAGGAAATGGCCTCAAATTGTGCCAGGGAGGTTCAGATAGAAATTTTTCCTAATATCCATTTTTAAAGGGTTGTCAAGCTCTGGAACAGGCTGCTCAGAGCAGTGGTGGAATAAACAACCCTAGGGGGGATTTAAAAGCCATGCAGATGTGGCATTTGGGGGTACAGTTTAGGAGTGGCCATGGCAGTGCTGGTTGGACTCATTCTTGGAGGGTTTTTCCCAATAAACAACTCCATGATTAAGGATCTCACTCACCAGTTTGATCGTCAGTGTCCAAAACTGCAACAGAAGAAGAGAGACGGATTTGGTGAGAAGCTGGGATAGAAGTGTCACCAGGCAGGGGCTGAAAACCCTGCAGGAGCTGCTAAACCAAAACTGTTTTTTGCTGATCCCCATGGGAGGCTCAGGCTGGGGCTCTGACCAGGACAGGTTCAACAACTGGCAAGAAACTTTCTCCTATACTGAGCTTACACAACAGCTAAAGCTTCCCAGAGATAAGGGATCCAAAGGGATGTCTCAATTGCTAAGACAGCCTTGGAATGTGAGCAGAGTTTGGCTTCCCAGTGCTGCACCTGCAGCAGCCCCTTGTGCCAGTTCCTCTGCTGTTACACAATCACCAAATGGCTGAGCACAGACACACACAGTGAGTGAAGGAAAGGGATAAACTGCATCAAAAGCACAAGATAATGGAGGAATATAACCCCAAAGCTGGTGGCTTAAATCCTGGATCATCCATAGAGGACAAAGCCCAGAGAGATATGTTCAAGAGAACAACACTGCTTTGGACAGCACTGAGAAACAAAGGTATGAAATCAAAGTGTTAAAGTAATTTCTCCTGTAAGTAATTTACAAATATGTGTCTTTTTAAAGAAATCCCTTGCAAGTGCAAACTGGCACCTGGAAGATGAAGCCAGATACATTCTCTGTGCACCTGTGTCCTCTCACAGCCACCTGTGCAGGCTCAGCATGTGCAGCAGGAATAGCCTTGTGGTAAGAAAGTAAAAGCCCAGCTACCCACAGCCCTGGGAGCCACTGCCCTGAATCTCCCAGCTGCTCTTTGGTGGCAGTTTCCTGCCTGGGCAGGGCATTTCCCTGCTGGCTTCGTCAGGTACCATGAGCCACGAGATAAGGGCTCACCCCAGCACATCCAGTCGTGTACAGCCACCCACCAGCTGTTCTGAGGGTGAGGCAGTGCCCAGCACGATCTGCCAGGGCCACGCACAACACCAAGGTGAAGGATGCACAGCCCTCGTGCTGCTGCTTCAGAGCAGTCCCAGTCCAGAGCATCCAGAACTCTCTCCTCAAGCAGCTACAAGGAGTGGTGAGCAGAGTTCAGCTCCTTTCACTCTGTACAAAACTCTCCCTCCTTCCTCCTCACTCTGCTGTGCCAGCAATGTAAGGTAAGTTCTACTTCCTTGTACAGCTGTCCATAAAAAGGCAAAACCTGCAGAACAGGCACGTGTTTGCCAAGTTTCTTACCTAGATGTTGAAGGTCCTTCTCTTTGTAGAGGCGAGTGACCCTCTCCAGCAGCTCCCACTTCTCACAGCAGCCTTTGTAATTGACGAAGTTGCGGGCAAGGATTTCCTTCAGCTGCCGCACGGAGAGCGCGTTGATGTCCCCGACGCTCGTCAGGTCAGACAGAGAGGCCTTCCTGCCCAGCACCAGGTTATCCTCGGAGTCAGAGGACTGGGAGGGAACAAACAGGAAATCACTCATGCCCTCAACACCTTGAACTACAATTTCAGTCAACTTTCAGCATGTGCGTTAGCAGGAGTTGAGGTTTGGATGTACAGGTAACTGCTTCCTCTGTGAATTCCTCCATCAGAAACACAAATCTTGAGATAGAATTAAATAATTTCTATTGTGGTGTCCAAGTGACACCAGTTCTTTCTGTGTGTGGAGGACAAGGTCATACCACAGAAGGGGTTGTCTAGGTTTGGTCAGTCATCTCTGGTAGCAAATCCAGCCTAGGAAACCTGGGATTCCCTGTCATCCAATTCCAGGATCCACAAACCTGTGTCTCGTCCTCTGCTGTTGCTGCTTCTTCTGCTGCACTCTCAGCTGCTGTTCCATAGGCTGGGCTCGGAGGCACGTGGCCATTGGCCTGGAAGAGGAAATAAAGCTTTCACCAGCTGTGGGTTTCTGGAGGGAAATCAGCTCCAGGGCAGTGTCACTGCCATCCCTGACCTCTGAAAGGACACGGGAAGGACAAGGCACGAGCCAGGCACACTCACAGAGGGTTCTCCCTGTGCAGCAATCACACAAAGCAACACTTGCTGAAGCTGAACCTTTAAAGACCCAGTACAGAACTCCAAGCTGGATCAGGAGGAGACCAGATTTATACAGCAAATTTGTCTGTGTGTATGTGCAGTCCTTCCCTGATGTCCCACTGTGCTCTGACAGCTCATGAGCTCTCAGTGCAAGGCTGAGCCCTCCTCTAACACAGCTCAGACCTTCACAGTAACCAGGCAGCTGCTCAGGTGGGTTCTGGAGTGGGCAAACAGCAGACACTGAGTGAGGGAGCAGCAGCAAGAGAGCTGCAGAAGGAAAGCTGGGCAGTTGCTTTGAACACTTGGTAAAATGAGCAGTGTAATTTCAGCTGACTCACCCCCCAGCAGCCACTGTTCCCTCTGGTTTCCGACTGACAAAGAGACTGTAATGTTACCATCCTACTCATCCAAGTGGGGACTTGTTAATATTTACAGAGCACAAGAATAACAGTCAGGATCAAAGAGCCTGTACTGCAGCAGGATGTCATGCAAGTTGAGACAAGAAGCTGAAATGTTTCACGGGGCAGTGAGGGAAGACAGCAGAGCTGGTAAAAACTGGAATGGCAATATCCAGAAAACCAGGGAATGAAAATGCCTTTTAATGATTTGTAAAAGACATTCTCCCAGGAGAACTCTTCCTTTGAACTAGATGTATCTGCTGAGGAAGCACAAGGTACACACATTTTCACAGCTCTGATCCACAGGGAACTGAATACACCCATTAACTTTGTAATAGGACAAGGAGCAGATGTCAAACACTGAGTAAACTTCCCTTAGCAGAGAGCAGAAAGACAAACAAAGCAAGGTCAATAAAAAATAATTAAGCTCCAGTGCCCCTGCCAAGGTTCATCAGAACTGCAGGTTCATCATAAACCAAGACTTGGCAACAGACTCAGGGTTTGTCTTCTATTGGTCTGAGTGCAGGAGACACCAAAAAACTCACCCACCCCCATCATCTCTGATCAGTTCCAGCTCCAAAATTGCCTTAAACTGTCCTTGTTATGTGGCACAGGAACTAAAGAACAGTATCAACTGTTTAATTACACCTACAAACAAGTGCCAGAAGGCATCAGTGAGTCAAAGGAAATCACCAAAGGAAGCAGTCACAGGAGCATCTTGTGGCAATGCAAGTGTGGACCAGAGCACCAGAGAAAACACCTCCCAGAGCAGTGATGTTCTGAGAGTGAATGCTCAATATATTCAGCACTGCCCACCAAATTCAATTCCAGAAGGAATGGCACATCAAAGTTAGTGACAGCAAGTCACAGCTTTACACAGTCAAACCACATGCAACATCTCAGCAGTTGATCCAAAACCAGAGATGAATGAGTTTGCAAAAGATGGTTCTGGCCAGAGACTGTACCTGTTGGTGTTCCTGAGCTTCTGAACTTGAGATGGGATCTGCAGACACTGAGGACTCATCTTGTGAGGTAGAAGAGGCCAGGCTGGTTGGGGGGTGACTCACAAAGTCTTGCTGTCCATGGGCACTGGTATTAAATGTGTTTGTTCTTATCTGATCTTCCTGGGTAATTGCAGGCTGCTGGCCAAGGATCAGGAATACCAGGTCCTCCTTTTCACGACAGAACTCTGTGGAAATCTCGTGGAGTGCCAAGTAATCCCTCAGGTCCTTCACCTTCATCTTGATCAGCTCCTCGCGCTGAAAAGCCGTGGCTCGGAAGCGCTGGCAGAGGTGGCAGAGCAGGGGCCCCCCTTCGGGCTGGTTTGAGCAGGACGTGCAAAAGTTCTTCTTACAGTCCAAGCAGATGTGCTGGGAAAGAGAGGGGGAAGGAGTCAGACCCATCCCGTGCCACGGTGGCCGCAGGCAGCGCTTCCCTCCCGTCCGGAGCCCAAGGAAGCAGCAGCTGCTCTTAAAGCACAACCAAAACCTTCCAACCCATGAAAAAGTGCCCAGTAGTTCCCCATGTTCCCAGAGGAGGAGAAGGATTGATCCCTGAGCAATCACCAGATTTCTCACAGTTCTTAGAGAAGCCCCACTCCCACTCCATTTACCCAGAAGGAAATGTGATATCCTCACAAGATTCCCTCACATGACAGGAATTCTCTGCACCTGCTCACGCAGTTTAAGCCACAGGAAATCAGGAGATTGAGGCAGCAGACTTGGAAGTGAATTCCAGCTAGCTGTGCACACTGTTCTGTGCATTAAGAAGCTCCAGCACTGGGAAGAAACTACTTAAAAACATTTCTCTTTCATAAATACCTGCTATGAATGACCTTCCTCTCCCTTTTTTTCCCCTCCAATTTGCTGCAATCATTAAATGAATTTCTTTGTTTCACCATAAGAGGGACAGGGAACAGCAAGGTCAGACAGACATCAAAGAATCTGACATTTATTTACACAAAAATAGCCTATTGTGAAAACAATACACACGCTTTATACCAGTGAGAGCTAGACAGAAAGTGTTGGAAGTTTTGGAAATATTATGCCCCAGACAGTTCAAAACTTTACAGATTAAATTCTGTTGTTGAATGTTTATGTTTGATACTGTTCTGATCTTGTCACTCAGGGCTTGATTTTCAGAAGTTCCAAGCACTCACAGTCCATGTTGACTTCTGCAGAAACTTGACTGTTCAACCCTTTGGAAAGGCAAATTCTACATTTTCCAATAGGAATAGCAGCAGAACAGCCACATTACGTGCCTGTTAAAAAGTCCTGAGGGGAGAAAGAAGTGGTTTCAGTGCTGGTTAAAAATGCTAATTCACAGTCTCAGAGAAGCCAAGCACCTCTGTGAAATCCTGACACCCTGATCCTTCAGAACTGTGCAAGGAAAAATACACAGGTGGAGTTGGAGGAGTAATAAATACAAACTCAAAGACAAAAAACCTCTTTTGTGAACTGTTTCTGGTGATTGAAGAACATCTCTGACTTCCCAGCCGAAAGAAAGCAGATGTTGCTCATGTTTCACAGGGTGTAAATACACTACTTGCTTACAAAAGCTCTTTCTGACCCCCTTTTCAGCCTGGAACCCCACCCTGCTCCCCAGTTAACACCTCCAGGCCTCTCATTTAGAGCCTGTACTACACTCACAGTGACAGGAAAAAATCCCAATTTCCTGCTCAAGCATTTTAAGACACGAAA
Source organism: Rhipidura dahli (assembly GCA_013399225.1). NCBI lineage: Eukaryota > Metazoa > Chordata > Aves > Passeriformes > Rhipiduridae > Rhipidura > Rhipidura dahli. The sequence goes on from VXAC01001695.1 coordinate 425,152, forward strand.
ATTTCTACCACATGGAGAAACTCTCATAACCTCATCTCAAAATTGCTGTCTGGGGGCCTGCCAAGGAAAAGTGACTTTCACCAATCACAAAGCAAGGCAGGAAGGGCAATTTCCACAGAACATCCAGTTTTGAGAAGTTTTCCTTAACTTCATCACTATAAAAACCATTAATATGCAATTGACTTTTTGTGACCCTGTGATTGCAGGAACAATCCTGTTCCTTGGCATATTTTCAGGGCAGAGACAGGAACTGATGCTTGTGTGTGCCTAGAACAGGGGAACAAAACAAATCCACAAAGGCAAAGAAGTAGAAAATAACCCTGTTGATAACACTTGTCCCTCTCAATCACCCATCTCTGACAAGGGAGCAATCAGAAGAATTGAGATTAAAAAGCCCCAACAACACAAAAACTGCACAAAACAACCCAAAACCCCAAAGCAGTCCCACTTTTCTCTCCCTGTGCCCTGCAGATTGCCAAACTGGCTCCAAAGGGAACCCCTGGACTGCCAAGGACCTTCCACCAGCCACAAAAACCCTGCTTGAGCACTCCCATCTTTGGGTATGACAATGCAAACACAGCACAGGGGCAGTTCTACCAGACACATTCTTGCACCTAACACTAACAACAGCCTGCCTCAGTTATCAAAGGATACATTTGGGAAGTGAAAATAAACCCAGGCACGTCTCTGGCTTAGCAGTTTAGCATTAGGATTTATCTTCAGAGGAAAAATCCCTCCCCAGCCTGTATGTGAGCACCAAGTGTTGAAACCTGGACACTTTGGGCACATCTCAGCATCAGACAGCTTTTACAACTTCACTGAACTCTGACTGAAAGGGCAGTGATTTGAGGCACTGGATTCTTCAGAAGGATTAATTTCAAATGTTGTAGTACATTAAAACTTGTTCCTAAAAGGTCAGGCCACATCTGGCTGCTGCTCACTGACAGCACAGCCAGGATGGTCAGATAACCCTGAAATGCTTTACATGTGTTTTTTTTGGTTTTTTTTGTCTGTGTGTTTGTTTGTTGTGTTTAGTTTTTTTTAAAGCAATCTAGGTGGTCACCAGTGCAGAAAGAATTAATTTTTATCCACCACTGTATTTCAGAATAACCATTAACTGGACACTGGAGTTCAAAGGTGCTGCCTCTCCCAGGTGAGAATGCAGTTTTCCATGCTCTCCTTGCAGCACAGTGAGGTTTCATACACTTCTCCCTCCATAGCACCAGCACAGAAGAATTACCATGGCTCACAAACACACCAGTGTGTTCCAAGTGATGTTTTCAGCTCCCTCGGGAGGGATGTGCTCTGGCAGCCCCTCCTGCAGCTGTTCTAGCATCCCCACGTGCAGCCCTAGGCTCCAGTCACTCCCAGAGATGGCTGCTCAGGAGCTGGGGCAGCAGGAAGGTGGGAGGGGGTTTGGGAGCCCCCTCTGGAGTACAGAACCTCAGACTCAGTTTCACTGCAGGTCTGGAGTGGGAGCAGCAGGACACAACCACACAAAAGGGGAAGCTGCTGAGGGCAGCAATGTTTTCAACAGCAATTTGTGCACCAGAGCTTTCCCTCTCCCCAGTGAGAGCTCACCTGGAGGCAGTGATGGCTCTACACAAGACACTGCTCTGAGGGCAGTTCATATAGAACAGGTATTTAGGAGATACTGGGGAAATCAGGGCTGTGGTTCTGCTGCTGAGCTCCCAACTGGCTGAAATGGTTTCATTTCAGAAGCAGAATTATCTCTATCCACTGCCTGCAAGTGCTGGATGCAGGGTAACTCTCTCCACAAGTATTTGTGAGGACATGGCTTAATGAGGACAATGTCAAAGACAACATTAGAGAGTCACAAACAGGGACAGCCCCACTGCAGCTGAGCCAGCACCAGGAGAAGCCTGAGCATACTCACATACCCCAAAATGCATCACCACAGTTTGATTCCTGCAGCAACTGCACCTCTCAGTGCAAAAATGCATCAGCATCCCTGTTGTCCTGGGAGTAGAAAGCAGCAGCTCTGCCAAGACTCACCACCCTCAGATATGTGTCCTCATGCATGAATAAAGAAGTGCAAGGAAAACCAATTTATGAACTTTCCCACATAATCTAAAAGGGCTGTGGCCAGAATTCACTATTATTTTAAAATTCTCACATAATTAAGTTCAGTAACTATAGATCAGACACTTTTAAAGCCAAAGAGTGTGGACACAACAATTTTCCTCACTGGAACATTACAGAACCCACCATGTCCAAATAATGCCTCAGGCAGGGTTTGCTGTTGAATTAGAAGTCTTGTGGTAGCAATTATGTTGGCATTTATATACCCACAAATCAAGTTTACAAGTAAGATAAAACAGATTTGGGTTTGGTCTGGGGCTATTTTTGCTCAGGAGTTCTACACACACCCTCAAAAAAACTTCACTGGCTTTTAGTTTGAACAATAGTTTGGAAAACAGGCAGGAAGATCTTCCTTTACTGAAAGCACAAACATTATCCAACTTCTTGCCACAGTATTTATTTTTAAAGGACATTAGGGTTTCTAAATAAGAAATTAAATAACTCATGTTCAAGTTAATGCTGCTTTAAGTGATTATCAGCAGTTTGGCTTTTTTCATTGAGTTCTGGAAAGCCAAGTCTGCTGAAGGATTTCCAGTCATTTAATGCTGCCTGTTAATTGTGACAGAATGACTGAAGACCCAGAACCAAGGTGAGCTGTCTTCTCCCACGTGGAACGTCCTCAGATCCGAGAATATGTGCAATAACGTGTGTCTCCCTTAAGTTAATGAGGACAGGCACTGGACTCACCTTCCTGGAGGAGCTGTCGAAGTGCATGCCACAGGCTTTGCAGCTCTGTTCAGAAGCAGTGGGAGAGGGGAAGGAGCTGTAGCCGGGGTTGGAATAGGCCTGGGCTCGGGCTGGCGGCGGCGGCGGCATCTCCTCAGCGGAGCCATCCACGCAGAACCAGTTACAGCAGCTCGCCCACATAGTACCTGCCAGGGACAGCCACACGTCAGAGGGGGCACACGGGCTGGCAGCTGAGCTGAGCTCTTGGTCTGAAAGACGGCTGTGTGCCAAGTAAGGCAGGAACCTCCCTTGGAATGGAGAATACCACCCCCCTTCCCTCCGAGTTATTATAACCTTGACATTAAGGCGGTGTTCAGGTAAGGATACGGGAAAATAACAGTTCTTTACCAGTGTGTGTGTGTGTATGACAAGGCAAACAGACAACAACAGCGGCAGCAACAGCAGAGAGAAGGAAGAATAAACCAGAAACCCCAGCGAACGCTCCCTCGGCTGCGATGGCTCCCCCGCGGCTGCAGGGGGCGCTGTGGCCCGAGCGCCGCCCCCACGCGGCAATGGCGGCTCAGGGTCCTGGGAAGGGACGGAACAAATGCCTCACAAACCCCCTGGGCAGCCGATCCCCGTGCCCGGCAGGAGCCTCGGGAGCAGCAAACTAGAACGGCAGGGAGCAGCAAAAGCCCGGGTGGCAGACGAGATGTGTCAGAAAGTCCGCATCTGCAGCTGGAGCTGCGGGACAGGCAGGGAGGGGGTGCCGGGCAAAGGGAGCCGTGGCAGGGGAACGGCGGGGGCCGGGCAGCAACAACCCGGCTCTCCTGCACCGAAAGAGACGGTCGGTCTCTGGAAGGGGAAAAGGGCTCGGGGATCTCGGGGGTTTCCCCCGGGGCACCCGAGCAGATGGGGAAGGGTGCTCTGTTTGGGGAGGGAAGGTGTTAACAAGCTCCACTCACGGCAGAAGGCAGCAGAAGGCAGAGCCCGCGGTGGTGGTGGATTCTCCCCACAGCGAGCGCAGCCTCCTTCCCCTCGGAATGCCGAGGGAACAAGGGAGCCAGGAGCTGCCCCGGCCTCCTTTTTCCCACCCCTATTCTCTCTGCCCCTCCGAGAGAAACCCTCAGGTAAGGGGAGTGAGCCAAGTGCCCTCCTGCCCTGAGCGTGGCAACTTCTTTTGTCTCTCTCATGTACCAGGTCCTTACTATCTCCCAGCGACATAAGGGAGAACATTCCCAAAGAGAAACAAACAAAAGGAAGAATCCTAAACCCCAACACGAGTGCACACAAACCCCACATGCCCAGTCCAAGACGATGAAGCTTTGGTGAGAAGGGACAAATAAAGTTCAGGACAGTTATTACTAAAATTTCGTAGAGTTAAGAGATTACAGTAAAGATAAGACAAAATTTATGTTCCACTTGGCTATATCAGATTCTGAGTTTGCTGTAACAGGCTGTCTCTATTTCACATCAGCTCTAATACTTTGGGTTTTGTGCACACACAAAAACTCAAATGACATGGCACAGAATAGTTAAACAAAATCAGCAGCAGGATCATAGATGGCTATTAGTCAGCTTTATCCTAAATCCCTCTACAGATTTACAGCTATAAATCCAAAAGATAAAATAAAAGCAAGGACAGTGGAGCCACTGATTTCGCATATTGCAGTTCTCAGCTGAATTTACAGCATTACAAGGCTGAATCATCACAGTAGGTCAATGCCAGTAAAGTAAGAAAAATCAAATACTGGCTTTAGTAACTTGCTTGGGAAAACAACTGCAGCTGAGACACAAAATCACTTGGGTTTTTTTCAAGTCAAATTTTATATATACACACACACACACTTACCAAAAATCCTAACACAGTCCAGTGTAAAATGCTCGGTTCCAAATTCTTCTAAGACCACCTCTGCAGCAATAGTCCAGAAATACACTGCTAGAAACTTGCTTTGGGGAGTTTACAAAGATATCTGAATTCATCTGGGCATTCAGTTTCTGGAGCACACACCATGTGTCATCACTTACGGGTAAACTGAATACAAATTGCCTCCTCTGCATTTCTGCTCTCACATGGGAGTTCCTGAACTGTTTCTTTTATGTCTTTAAAATCAGTTCCCTCACTGATAGTGTTCAACAACTGCTTGATTTTATAAACTTCTGGAAATAAAACATCTCTCAGCTGCACAGCCAACTCATTGCTTTTTACTCAGTAAGTATTGCCACTGTGAAACTCCAGATTCCCAAGGGAACAGGGCTGGTATGAATCCTAAAGGTTATTGAGTATAATATATTCTTTTTATTAAGCTGTGCTAAATCTTTGGAGCTGATGTACTTGAATTGGGAAGGTTTTGCACTCTGGTGCTGTTCCAGTATCTGTTGCTTTAGTGACATCTTTAATGCTTTCAAAACCTGGCTGAATTTGGCTCGTCAGAGTCCGGGCTGCCCTGGACAGACGCCTTTCAAATGGCACAGCGTGAGCTCAGCCAGGAGCCCTCCCTGCAGGCTCAGCACATTGCAGTGTTTAAGTGAAAATCTACACATTCACAGCATGGATTCGTGGTGTAACTGATGTGCACGTTGCTGCAGTGGAAATTACACTGGGGCTGGCAAGCAGATCTCAGTAAATAGTGTGGATTGCACTTAGGCTGGCAATGAGATCCCAATAAATACATGGAGGGAAGCATTGCACGAACAGAAATAATCTATCATCCATCTGTATTAGCTTTGCCCTGCAATCAACCACGCACTTTAGATGGCACAGATAAAAGAAACAATTACCCTTTTTCTCTCTGCACGTTAACTGCCAAGCTCTCTGTCCCACTCAGAAGTTAATAGAGCCTTTCTATTGAGGAAATACAGGATTTCTACTTGAAATTATGCTCTTTGGAGGTTTAAATTGTTCCTAGGAATCACAAATCTAAACAACATGAAAGCCACACAGTCCAACAAGGATTCACAGCCTCCATAGCAGTGGAAAACTGCATCCAGAGCTGAGCTCCCTTCCTGTTTCAAGGACCCCTGCAAGCTGAAGGCCACCCACGATAACAGAATACACAAATGCTACTGCCTGCCCCCAAAAACTTTGTTTTCCTAAAAAAAGACAGCCTACTAATTCACTCTGGAACATTGCAACACGTCAAGCATTGGGAAGAAAAACACAAGGCAGTGCACAAACCAGGATAAAATAAGACAGAGCTCAGCATTCAGCTGGGGTTGTAGCTCTGTGATTGCCAGGAATTGAAAGGCCAACAAAAGGCTCAGATGTTGCTTTAGAAGAACCTTAATCCTGCTCAACTATAAGGGCATGGAAGGGAAATGTCCATAAACAAACAACTTAATAACCAGGACTGTCCTCTGATCTGTAACATTTTTCCAAAGGTATCTCTGTTCTTAAATAGAAAGGAGCACACATCTAAAACACCTCTGTAGCTGCCTACAGCTGCACTAAGACAGCAACAAGAAATACAGGTAAGGTTCAGCAGCTGCTTCAAGAGGAGTTTTCCATTGTTCTGGACAGGACCAGCTTCAGACCAAAGGAAAAAAGCACTGCCACTGGGAGAGGACTCAAAGTTACAAGCAGAATGCCACAGTGGAATTTCAGGATGACAATTTCCTTGGTAACTCGACAGTGTTTGCTACTGCCAAATTATTCTCTTATTTATTTTGTTACCCATCCAGAGGTACGTGGTCAGCACCATCCAGGACTTCCACCATTTCCCAGATGGATGGATGGATGGTTGTTACAGATATGGCAGAGTCTGAGGGTCAGAACTACAGCCCTGCCCTGTGCAAACCCTGTCAGTCCCCTGCAAAGGAGCTGCTGTTCTGTACCCAAAGAGCTCCACAGCTACACCAAAGTGACAAATTAATGCCCAGACAAAAAAAACCCAAAACACCCAGTGTAAAGAGCTACTTCTGTGTTGTGCTCCAGGGCTGGGAAAATACTTACAGTAACTTGACTAATAACAGTGTGACAGCTTGGGAAACTTAATGACAGGATTTCAGGAATTCTCAAGCAACATCTTGAATTAAAGATGTGGACTTATTGGAATTGCTGACATTACAGGCAGTACTGATAGCAACATTACCCTTGGACAAGGTGCCTGTACTGGCTAATGGAGCCACAGAAACAACTGCTCAAGCCATGCAGCTGAGCTGGATTTGGCAAACTGGAAGCTCCATGGCAGGCACCCAACAGCGACTGCTGGCAGCCAAAAACCACCTGCCCTAAATCCTAAGTGCACGTTGTGCTTGGAGCATCTGCCAGGGTAAAGGGAGAGGGAGTTTCATCAAGGGTGGAGACACAAGATCAAACAATCTATCCTGGACTTGCAAACACATCCACCCACATGGCAATCAGCACCTTGGGAAGGGGGGTGTTTCATCTTCTCTCTTCAGTCGCTTTAAGGAAAGCCAGAAGAAACCCAGTAAATGGCAGGGAGTTGTTTGCCATGGACAAAGTGGTGCCAGCACTCCACCATGCTCTGCTGGACTGCTTTTAGCGGTTTGTTTATTTATTTTTCCAGTATGAAGCTGTGCATGCCATGACTCTCTTCACTGAATTTAAACAGGAGAGTGAAATTCATTTCATTACCTGTTCATTACCACGTTCTACACAATGCCACGAGTTCTGTTTTAATTTAATTCTGAAGGAAATCACTGGATGTCCAAGTTGTCCTCCCATACACAGTTGAAGACAGGATTCATAATGCAGGCCTGGATTCTTCTACTTTCCAGCTTCATTTTAAAAAGTGTTTGAACTCAGGTTCTCAATGCATCTGCAGTATCACTGCCATAACCTTGCTAGCTGGACTGTCAGGGATCACTGCCTCCACGCAGGATTTATTACACATGCTATTTGGATTTCATCAAAGGGTAGGCTGTGGCTGCAGAGGGGAACTATGGTTTATGTTTGAATATAAAACCTGCCTTTATTTTCCTAAGAGTACAAACAACAAAAGGCTAGAGCAAGCAAAGGAACATCTCGGCATCAGTGAGCTTCCAGCTCTGTATAATAAAAGCTCTCGAGGACTGGGTCTGGCTCCTTTTCGTGACTGCTCAGGAATTCAGCAGCTGGAATGCAGTAGCACCAAGGAGACACTTGAATCAAGGGATCAAAAGGAACTGAGCTCCCAGAAGCAGCTGATTTTACTCCCACACGAGCAGAAACCACAGCAACAAGTACTTCTGCTCCTGAGAGGCCTTTAACTGCTGTAACACCAGGGCTGATGACCCCTGAGGCTACTGCAGATGGAGCTGGGTGCCAAAAAGGGAGGGAGATGCAAGTGAGCAGCTTTGCCAGGGCTGGTTTCCCTGCAGGGCTCTTTGCCCATCAGCCCCAAGAGCTGCCCTCGCACCTCCTCGTTTACAGAGCTCTGTTCACCACAACGAGCTGCTTTTCCATCAGCTCCCTGAACCATCCAGCTCCTCTTTGCCCCTCATCCACTGAGAGACCACCCTCCTTGCTACTTCAGAACGTTCTTACCTGCCTTCAGAACCTGCTGTGATCAGCTGCAGATGTTCTACAGCAACACAGGTCCAACCTGGCATTCCCTGGGTGTCCTCCACAACAGAAAAGCCCCATTCCCTGCTAAGACACAACTTCCAACACAACACACCAGTCCTGGGACAATGCTGTTCACAAAATCATTCATTCCTGCCACTTCCAGTAGCTTCAAGATCAAGGAAATTGCTCAGGAGGCCAGAAAAAGGCAGCGTGGCTTTAAAACATTTATACTGCTAGCTCACTTTTAAAATTGCTATTTTTGTTATTAATCCACACTGTACCCCTGCAAAATGAATCAGATCTCACTTTGACGAATGCTGTTTGAAATGGTTGAAGTATTTAAGGAGTTAACCACCTTGGTGCATTAGCATTGCACAATTGTTCATTGTTACAATTTACTACTTTTTTTAAATTTCAACAAACCCACACTGATAAGAAATGCCTTGCTAAAATTAGTTTCACTAATGACCTACCACGTACAAACTGAATTCACAGTTCGGTCAAAAACTAGTATTTACTTGATAACAGAGCTATAGAATAATCTGCTCAAACACCACTTATGCACAAAGTATTATTTTTATCAGCCTTTGTCCCAGGCACAGACCTGAATTATGATAAATGGGAGCAGCCATATGTTGGGACAGCTGGAAAAGTCAGCAAATGAGCCACTTGCAGAAGGGACAAGGGAAGGAAGCAGGTTGCCAGTCTGAGCGTGACATTTGCAGACGTGGTGTCTCAACCAGTAGAGAGGAGGAGAAAAGGAAGAGATGGGACACAAATCTGTCACAAGGAATGTACATTTAATTAGCTGTATAAAATAACTGGATTGAGAATGACAGATTTTTACACAGGGATAGGAAAAAATATGTTTATGAGTAAAGGTACTAATTCACCTGTGCCCAAGGTGACAGCATGCACACCTTGAAAAAATGAGTAAAGAAATACCAGCCCTGGATCACAGCTAGAAACAGGAGTGTTCAGGTGGAAGAGACACAAGAAATTGTGTTATGGAGGGAGGAAACATTCTTTTCATTTTGTTCTGTGCCTTCCAAAAGTCTGGAGACATTTCCCATCTCTAATCATCTAAGTATGCAACAGCAATAACCCTTACAGAGACAATTTTTAATTGCTCACCAGTCTGATCAGCAACTTTGATGTCAGTTTAAAACTCTTCAGCTGAGACCCTGGTCAGCTACAAAGGCAGAGCGCTCAGGTCAGTTCGCACTGAGCACAGTCAGAACACAGCGTCCAGGATTTCTGTGTCCCTTTGGTCGGGATCCTGTGTATCCAGGAGCCCCTGTGCTGCCGGGCACATCGGGGGATGCCCTAGAACAGCACCCACATCCTCACGTCCAGAGGCTGCTTTCGCTGGCCAGAGCAGGCTGGCACTGGCAGCCCATTCCGAACGCCGGCTACACCTTCCCCGTGGGATGCGCACGGTCCCTGGCTGGAAGCGCAGCTTGTGCTCCCCAGCGATAATCCATCTTCAGCCCCTCTTCAACGCAGCTGCACCTGTGCTTCTCCACCTGGGAGATGCCTCCGAAAGCCTCTGTGTGTGGGCTCAGGAAGCTCGGCAGGCTCAGCAGATCCCAAGGATCCAGCCAGGAGCAGATCCCGGAGCGCGGCACACAGCTGGATTCGGCAGCGCCGCTGCTCCGAGCGTGCGAGCCCAAAGGAAAGGAATCCGGCCACGCACCAGCATTTTAATGAAGGAAGTGACATCCATTTACCAGAGAGCAGAGAGTAAACAGGGCAGCCCGCTGGGGCAGGGTGCAAGGCAGAGCAGGAAGAAGCTGGAATGGGGCCACAGGCGTTCAGCACAGCCACACACAGCTCCGCTGAACGCCAGCGCCTTTAATTACTGCCCAGCCCAGAGAAGCACCGAAAGTCACTTCCCACTTGCGTGGTACAGAGGAAACCGTCGTGCAGACAAAGCCCCTTTTATGCTGCTATAACCTGGTTTACATTGAGTAAAGCATTTGCCAGGTAAGCCCTTGGAAAATTGGCTTAGCTGAGAGGAAAATTAAGAGTTCTTATATACATGAGAAAAATCCAGCAAGTATTCTAAAAGCATTTTGCAGCTTACCAGCATGCTCTGAGTAATCTGCAAGCTTACTCCCAGCGACACTTGATGCTGTTTGGGAGGTTTTACAGACAGATCTCCACCTGAAATCCCACCAGCACTGCTACAAGCACAAAGGATCTCAGCTTCAAGCACCTCTTTGAAACTAGAGAGCTGCAATTCCCATTTGAAAATGGAGAAAATGGTTTTAGAAAGCTGTGGGATTTAGAGAGCATTGCCCAGAAAGCTAATTCAAAACAGACACCCCACTTGACTCTCCCAGCTTAGCACCTGGAATTACAAACTCAATGCTTGCCCACTTTCCCTCTCCTCTGCAGCACAAGCAATACCAAATTTCCCCCATTTTAACATAAGAAGCTTGGAAATCCTGTTTTGTAAGGAACTGGATACCTGGACTGAGAATTATTTTAATATAAACTTTATTTTGACCCAAAGTTGCATTTTATATATTGAAAAAATATTTAGATAAAAAGCTCTTTTTGATATTAACTGTAATTGGGTCTCAAGACATCTGCCAAGATGGAAAGTCAACTGCCCTTTTCTTTTGCAAGCTAGTGACATTCTCCCAGCAACTTAACACAAACCAAAGTAATTACTGAAACCATGTGATTTTAGAAAATTATTTTCTTACCCAGTCTATCTCAACTCCTTAGTCCCATACCTCTTCCCAAGGAATGTGCTGTGACCTCACACTTATCTCCCTTCCACTCTCCCATTATGCTGAAAAACAATTCAAAAAGCTGCTGTGCTCTTTTCACACTATTTTGATATTCATCAGCAAGACTGAATTAAGTCAGTTGTAATATATAGCAGGAACCAAGCCAGGAGGAGAAGAAAGGAGACTCTGGAGAAGGAAGATTCCAGAGTACTGTTTTGTTACCATTCCCAGCATCCTGCATGGGTGGATGTGTGTCTCTACCCTCAGTCTCACACTCAAAAGTGTCACTTAAAGTGGAAGCTCTTCATCAAAACTTCAGCAAGGAGCAGTCCAGGAACCCTGGACTATCCCCTACCAACCCAACCAGTCTCTTTCATTATGGAGAAAGAGGTCTATGCCAGCTATGNNNTTTTTTTCTCCCTGTTCATTCCTATCCTCACAGGTTTTCTTGGATTCAGCTGCATGGGTCATTGCTAAAACTGTAATTGCAACAGGTAGCAATAAATTGCTCAATGCAAACCTGAACACTGAAATAACTGTGCAGCTTCCCTGACCATCCCTACTCCAGGAAGGATCATTATTCCATTCTATCCAGATTTCATCCCAAAACCCACCTAGACCACTTCTATGGCAGCCACGTGGCAACAGCTGGGGGAGGTTTCCTGGATGTGTGCCCACCTGGAAGCCAGAAAGTGACTCCAAAGGCACAGCAGGAGCTTTTCAGGGAGTCCTCCTCCTCCTGTCCACACTACAAATACCTCCCTCTCTCAGCAAATTTTACAATGCCCAGAATAGAACCTTGCTGAAAATAAGCTTCTGCTGTGCTGCAAAACACTGCTGTGGACTAAGTGACTTCAGTGTTTGGGTATTGCAAACAAACAGGAGCAGATCTACAGTTTAACCATGGAACAGCTTTGAATCCCCTCTGCTGGAAGGTGATTTCACCATGGAAGAAGGTACCCACTGTCACATGGTTTAATGATACCCTTCTCCTAAATGGGGGAATTCAGGGAGCTGGAGAAAAAAGGGGAGAAGAAGGGATATAAATTTGCATTTTCATCACATCTCAAGTTCCCTACTTCAGGTAAAAAGGGATCAAGCTATTTCCACTGAAATCCTTGGCCCCAAGGGCCTGTGATGACAACTGCACATCTTGTTTCATTATGACAACTGGATTAATTACCTGTTCATCAACAGTTCATCTTTGGAATGAAGCACAAGCATATGGGGGCAGTTGAAGGGAGAAGAGAGAGGTGCAGTATCCCAGATTCAGCTCCTCAGAATGGGAGTTGGAAAGATCAGCCAGAATTCCATAAAGTTTCCTTGAAATTGGGATTGCAGTTGGCCCTAAAGCTCCACAGACTCTGGGCTATCACTGTGTCTCAGGCACCCAGAATTGAGAGTGTTTGCTGATAAATTACAACACCAGTTGGAAATCCTGGAAATTACTTGTCATGTCAAGCTATGGGTTTATTTTTAACCAGCAAACTTCTAAATTTCACCCCTCCAAAATCAAAATATAGCCTCAAAATTCCTCGCATGCCAAACCTACTCTTCTCCCCACCTTATTCCAGGAGCTGCTGGTAGAAAATCAACCTAAACCCCATGGAATTTATACAAGTGGAAAAGTGTACGTGCAGTGGGACTGAATGCACCACAGCTCTGTGCAGACTGGCAGGCAACATCTAACCTATTTAGCTGGAGCCTGAAAAAAGATAATTTTTATTTGGCTGGACTGAAACAGATCTGGATGTATATAACTGAGGCACATCGTAACAAGTACAAACACTGCAGACTCACTTCATAGCTATGCCTATTCCAAATTAATCTGAATTCAAATCCAAACTAGGTGCTGAAATAGAATAAAATGCAGCTGCAGATCTTCTCCTTAGGCACACACGTACAAAGACCAGCACAGACGTCACATCCGACACGGTGTGGGGGAAGCTCTGCCCTCCCAGGCTGCAGAAATACTTAGGAATTAGTCAGCAGTTAAAAAAAGGTCCAGGATGTTGAATACACACCTGAGGACTGGTTTTGTTCCTGAGATAACAAAAGACAGTGCCATTAAAAAGTGAGTATATTTATAGTTTAGTCACCTTATCTGTCGACAAGGGAAAATATCCCTCTTATCTGAAGGAAGTTAATACAGGTGGAACTTTGAGAGGGACTTTGAAGTTGTACTCTTAAAGCATTTCCATAAATATTATTTTTGTGCCAACCTCCATTTAGCACGGAAGTATTTGAAATTCAGAATTGCTTACATGCAGCCTTGGAGAAGAGCTCAAAAACTGAGGGAAAGTTCAAGCCTTACCACCCAGTGTCTGCCAGCAGGACTAGCATGAACTCTCTGCAGCATTCATGGGACAGATGTTGTGGAAAAGTCCATTTCCAACCATCTGCGCTGTTTGTTTCCAGGGCTGAAAGGTTCTACATTGGTTCCTTTACCACAATCCTTGTTCCACTGCTGTGCCTCTCTCTCCCTCCAGCCTCAATCTCTGCAGAACATTAAGGACTGAGAAATCCAAAACAAAGCAGCCTGAAATCTGGGCTTTATTCAAACAAACATGAACAAACTCAGCAGCCATCTGGTTCCATGGCTGAGGTCACTGAGTTGAGGGGGGACATCCTGAGGAGATTCTGCAAGAGCTCACACAGGAGCTCACAAACCACTCAAGGAAACATTTGTCTCTGGGAATTAAAGCCATGATCCAAAAAAAAAAAGGTAATTCTCCCTTATTGCCACATCTCTATACATATATTATAGCAGAACATTCAAGTTCTTTGTCAAGCCTGTGTGAAGCACCAACAGAGGCAGGATGGGCATCCTTTGATGGCAGAGCTCACCTAAACCTGCCCAATTCACGGGATCAAACAGAGAGTGCTGAACATGGAATCACTGTTGGATCCAACCTGCAGGGAATGTATTTTTACCAAAGATTGAGAGGACAGGAGGTAAGGAAAGCTTCAGAAATCTCCTGAATTCCCCACCTTTGTCACAGAGGGGAAATTTCCCATATATGGCCCAAGCCGAGAGGGTCACATTTCAGAGCAGGCTCTTGGCAAGCCCAGACATTCGGACATCATGAGTCAGTCAGTGCTCCAGAAATCACTGGGGTTTATAAACCAATAAATCTACTTCATTTGAGTTTTTTAAATTCACCTTCTGTTGGGGATTTTTTTCCTCAACCTTTGCAGTACACAGGCACCATCACATTTGCATTTTGTTTCTCTGTAACTGGCAGGAGCATTTCTTTCCATTCTGGGGGTTTTTTGCTTTGTAAAATGACAGAAAAGATTTTCATAGTAGACTAAATCATGGTGTTGGGACATAAAGAATAAAACCAGACCAACTATCATGGAGGTTGGAACAGACATTAAGCTGTCTTGTACTTTCACATAGCTCTCTAACAACAAAAAATACTTACTTTTAAAATAAAACCTCAAAACATCTTCACTCCCACCCTCAGATCACAAACAAACAACAATTTATTTGTCATTTCAGCACAGGCAGACATGACTGCTGCCAGTAAGAAGCTCCCTATGACACAGTCTTCTCCACCACTGACCTGATAACATCAACATGACCTTTCTTCTCTTTTGAACTCTGCTTTTCCCAGTTCAATAGTTCAGCAGAAACTGACCCATCTTTTGATTACACAAACAAAATCAGATACCAGATATTCCTATTTAAAAAGAAATTAAAATCTGAATTTCAAGAAATATCACTGGGTCATTATTTTCAGATTAGTACTGGGATAAATGCAGACAAATGTGGGACAATTCAGGGTGAGGATTTTTACTTTCAGTTTCCAGCTCTGTAAGTCTGGGCCACTTCAGTTCTCTGTGCTTGAGTTTTCCATAAGCAAAATACAGGTAATGCCCCATCAGGGAATGGAATCAATATTTCATTTCTTTAAAGCAGTGCTGTATTCATAATGGAATTAAACACTTTCAGAGAACTCCACAGTGAGGCACTTAAGGGAAGAAATGCTGAGAGTGAACAACCTCCTTGCACTTGTGCAGAGCAACCTGACAATTTTACATTAGAACAAAATACATAATACTAAAACAAAAAAAAAAAAAACAGGACAACACAAGATAATATTAAAAAATAGGACAAAGCAAGATAATTTTGAGGCCAAATTTGTGTTTCACACAAGTGTAAAAGACAATGCAAGTCCCATTCATTTTTTGGTGGTGGTTTGGGGTTTTTTTGTTGGAATTTGTTTGAACTCTTTCCCAGTTCACAATGAAAATTATGGTCAACATGCAGAATAAAATAGTGCTCAAAAAACCTAGTTTTGCTTAAAGGGAATTTTGTCTTAAAAGTGTTACTGACAAAGGTGGCCTTGTTACAAAAACACCAACAAAACAAAAAAAGACAAACATTCTTGGGACTTAAGATAAGGTGTACAGGAGGTAGCATGCTGTCTAACTGCTGGTTAGGAAAACATCAGGGGTTTTCAATTTCTAATCTGTTGTGCATGTTGTAAAAATTCCCTTTTCCTTACAAGTTTAGAAGGTTTGGTCAATACATTTAGGCTGTTTCCTCCATAATCAAGGATTAAGGCTGATCAGGCAAGCACACAGTGGACAGTAATAGTTCATACCCTTTTCTTCACATTTTCTTTCATTAGGGGAGTTTTTAGGAAATACAACCATGCATTGGATTTAATTTCAAGCCTGCATCTCTTATTCCTGCCAGAGAATGAAAGCTTTAGCTCATGTTATTAAGAGGCACATCCAGAAGTAAGAAAGCAAGCCCAGGCCTCCAGAACAATGTCTAACCAAGTGACTTTGGCTTTGGGCAGAGCAGCACTCAGGGAGACAGGCCTCATTCCAAGAACGATCATCTTACTTCCCTCAGACAAAGTAAAGCCTTTCATGAACCAGGCTGGGCTCTGGCCTACATTCTGTTGTATGAAAAGGCTTCATTATATGCAGTTGAACACATTGTTTGAAAACCTGATAGAAATGGCCTTTACCACAGCAAGAGCTGAACAAACTGAAATTGTGCAATGTTGAGGGTTCCAAGGGACCAAAATGGCAAAACTGTAATAAATGTGTTGTGTGTTATCTCTAAAACACACACAGTTTAAACCTTGAAATAGGTTTTCACCCATGGCAGAGTTCAGAGATGGTATCAGGGTGATCAGATAAGGTTATCTGCAGAATTAAGGTGTCTCTGAAGGCAGATAAAAAGAAATACTGCAAGTGCTTTGTTTCTAAGGGTGTTATTTTGCCATACACATGTAGTCATTTACAGGTGCTTTGAATCCCAGCTGCATACCTTGTAGGTATTCCAAGTCACTCCTGAAGCCCAGCAGTGAGCTGAACAATGTACTTCAATTCTTTCCAGGAATTCCTTCACTCAGAATGACATTTCTGACTTAGGTATTTTCACTGCAAAAATCTGTCTGTGATTTGTATTCAAGTCAGAGGAGCAAGTAACAAACAGTATAAATAACAGCACAAATAGAAAAGTAGTTTGCCAAAAAGGAGGTTGATGGTTTGGGCTTTATTTTTATTAAATTCATGCTTCAACTCCCTCATGTTTCTATTCTGCCTAAGAGACAAAATCTTGCTCCTCCTACCCCCAGAGCTCTCTGCACAAGAAGATGCACAGTGACAGACTAGGTCTGACTGAGCTGACAAGGAACCCATGATCCCCTGCAACAACTGATAAGCCTTCCCAGCTGAGAAACATAAGGGATGGATTATGCAATATCAGCCTCTGTCTGACTGGCAGAAACCTGGCCCTGAGCTCCAAGAGCATGAAACAGCCCCTACATAAAAACCAGCTTCAATTTCTACTTTTTGGATTATACAGTCAAAGGGGACTTGGAAATCTACACTTTACTTGGAATCTGAAAAATAAACTGTTTCCAAACTCTCCTGCAATGCTTGTGCAACGGCCTCAAGACAGGCAGGGATCTGGCCAGCTGTGCCACCAGCCACAGAAGCTGCATTTTAGAACTCGCCCCTCTCTGGAACAATTGGAACTTTCTCCAGGCTCAAGTCTGCACACAGAGCTCAGTGTTTCCCTGCAAGCACACAACAGCTCCATTATTGTTTAACTACCAAAAACCAGCTCCAACAATCTATCAAGCTTGACATTCTATCCGTCTCTGCTGCTAGCCCAGACTGCTGGGCATATATATAGGAAGAGGTTCATGGACTCAGTAAGAAAAGTTATTTTGTTAATCTAAACAGAGCTTTCCCTTCTTTTAACCATTAATTTGCCATTTTAAAAACTGTTCAGGAACCCAGAGGCCTCCAGATTATCAAATTCAAGTGTCTATAAAGAAACCTATTTCAGCAGATGAATAAAAGCTCTTTTTTAAGATACATATAGAACAAATTCAAAGGCAATCCCACAGAGAAGGAACTGCTCACTGCCTCAGAGCTGCAATACCAGTTGTGGTTCCAGCCTGACCACGATTATTTTAACAGAACATTAAGCTGCTGCTTATCACCCCCTGTGCCCAGGGACAGCACAGCTCAGCAGTTTTCCCAGTAATCATGGCTCAGGCAAAGGCCTGGGAAACACCAACACTTCCATGGAAGCAAACTTATCAATGCATGATGCAGCCTTGTGGAGGATGACCTCAAACACAGGAATTACTCATCTGAGTGACGCCAGCAGGAGTCTCTGGGTCAAGGACACCTGGGAGCCATCCACTGGTGCCAGCAGTCATTGTTCTCTGATCAAGGTATTTTGATATCAGCAAAAAAGTAGCATCACATGAGTTTCAGTCTGGAATTCTGTGGGATGCAGTTCCTGACTCATTTGGGGAAGAGCCAAACCAATAGAAGCGCAGGTGGTGTGGATTCAATGATGCCACTTGTGACACTGCAATTTGAAATTAGCCATGTGTATATATAGAATATATAATGCCCAAAGGAACCATCCTTCTGCAGCAGAGGTTACCATGCAACAAGCTACTCCCAAAAGAGAGTATTTTAAATTTAAATTACACTTAATGTGTTTCAAATCTCACATAACATCAGCCTAAACTAAAAGATTCAAAGCATATGCTCCTTAAGTATACTCTTATAAGCACATCCCACAACCCTCTGCATATAAATAAAAAGGTGGCAGCATTAAAAAAAGCTGACATTTAATGAATACTTTAATCTCCACTGAAATAAAATGTGGAAATTCTTATTCCAAGACTATTTGGCAGAGGAGCCACAGGGCATTAGAGAAAGAAGCCTGATTAATATTTTTGAGTAAACTGAAAACCTCAAAAGCAATTAATGTGAAGAAGTTGTAGATTTTACAGACACTGAGAAGAATTAACAGCATCTCAGAAAACAACAGTTCTTTCTAAAGAAAGTCCCTTATGGGAGCATAAATCTAACAAGCCAAAAAGGCCTTGCAGGGGTTAGAAAAAGCCATCTCAGTTCTGAGGAAACCAGCTGAGAAAGAAGGAAAAACCTAATACAAAATCTGAATTCTTGATCTGACAGTCAAACTCTTGGTTTTTTACAGAAGAAGGTAATTTTTCAACCTTGCAACGTTGTTTGAAGACTAAATAATCAACTTTAGAGGCACCTACCAGCAGGGGGTTGGAAACCTTTGCATGCAGGTGAGTCCTGGTCCTGACATCAGCCCAGCAGTGACGGGATTCTCCCCACCTGTGAAAGAGAGATTCCACTTATTCACTCCTGCAGAGCACTCCCTGCTCCCTGAACGCCAGCTGAGGGAAGCTCACACTGCCAGTTGCTGGCTTTTGGAAGGACAGTCCCCGGGAAGGGGAGGAAAACAGGCTCGATGGGAAACCACAGAGAGGTAGCCACTCAAGGATAATGACTGGAATTACTTTGGGGAGCAGGAGCCAGGCTGGGATTTCACAATGGGCAGTCAGGGGAGGGCTGGGGGAACATTTGCACCAGGTAAATAAATACATGGAAGTGCAGAGCACAAAACACAGGCAGTGAACAGCAGCATCACACACCTCACCAGGGCTCTGGCTGTACCACTTCCAGAGCTCAATCCACACTCAAGAATCCAGACTGCCAGCAATATACTGGTTAAAGCCAGGTTATGCCTGTAGTCAGAGCTCAGCCAAGAGAGAAGAACCAATTTCCCTTATTTTAAACTACCTGTTTTTATCCCAGAGGTCCCCTCTCCCTGCTCAGCAGCAGGTCACACACAGCTGTGTCCAAAAAAGGGGCCTCGGGCACACACTTTTCTGCATCTCACATCATCCTGCTACCCACAGTGTGTTTCATTAAGCACAACAACTTGGGTCAGTGTACTTTGATTTCTATCTTCAGATCAAGCTCTGTATCCCTCAGGACTGGTCAGAAGGTTTAGAGAAGAGATGGAGCCAGAGAATCTTTAATTAGGTGATTGTTAAGGTCCTTCTAATCCAGTCCACTGTGTGACTCCATATCCTATGAAAACACACTCTAAGGGACAAGAAAGAGGCCTAACCCTAATTAAACACCATTTTTCCTACAGTGAAACCAACACACCCTAGGTGAGGAGAGCATTTTACTCAGCCAGACCTGAGGACAGAAACTGCAGTGCTGGGTGAGACACAGCCTGCCCAGCTCCACTGCCCCCTGTGTGCTGGCTTAGGAGAGCCAGAGGACAGGCAGGCACACAGAGCACACTTCCACCCCTCCAGGCAAAAACTGGTTCAAAGTACAAACTACAGGTTTAATAACAGCACTGGCAGCTCAGCTCAGCTCATGCTCCATCCCGACTAAAGAGTTTACAATCTCAGTTGTGATTAACAACAAACTGTGGTGCAAAGTTGCAGAAGAAATTAAAATGACACCGTTTAACAAACAAACAACCAACTCAAACCCACCCTGAAGTCAACAACAAAGAGAAAACTGAAGATGTGAAGGAGACAGATTTCAGTCATAAACTCAACTAGTGACCATTAACCTCCCAAAGACTCATATATATGATTCCTTTGTATTGTCAGTGCAGAGCAGTGTGTTCAGCTCTCATTTTAGGAGCCAAATCACATGGTACCCAACAACGATAAAGAGTGAGCCTCACTGAAAGCCATCCTACTTTTTCTACCCTACAATTAAACACAATACTTAAATGGTGGCTTCAAAACTATTCCAATTCAGCAAAAACTTGAGCAATTAAGCATTAACCCATGAGCACCATTGTCAAGGTGATCAGCCTTTAATTAAAAGTTCAGTTGCTACAGCTGAGTGGATATGCAGACACAGAGTGCTGCAACCGGGTAATCCTGGTCCAGGATCCCCAGCCCCCAATGGGAAACACAACAGCCCAAGGTGATTGTTTTGGTTTATTAGACCCAGTTGTGCCATCAAAACCAATTCTGATTACAGAGAACGACTACAAGACCTCCCCTGCCCCTAATCACTGTGGGCACAAACATGTTAAGGAGATTCAGTATTTGATGGGTGGAGGTAGGTAAACCCAGGGATCTGAAATTTGTAATAAACGTTTAAAGCTCACAGCTTTCTGCTCCACTTCTCAGCTCTGGAAAAATGAGGTACCAGTGGGAAGACAAAGAGTTAAAACTCTTTTTTGTTTATGCAATCATGTATATGCCTTAATGATCATCTGTCTTAAAATCTGACCTTCAAAGTGTTGAAATACAACCCACCACAGCATAAACACAATAAAATACTAACTCACAATGTACCTGTCATCTCCCATCCTAATGATATGGAGAGCTAAAAAAGCTTCTTGTACATTCACTAAGTTCTTCACCAAGTCCACAATGAGGTCAGAAAGAAAACTGCCACAAGTCCCTGCACAGCTGTGAAACAGTTCTCCCAAAACCAACATCTGAGGTTACATCCTGTGCTCCCCACAGAAGACACGCTGTGTGTCAGAGAAGAGGAAATGAGCTCAAGTGAAACACAGAAATAAACCTCTTCTGTCTCAGCCCATTAAACATTACCCTGAGCACAGCTTAATCTAAGAAGCATAAAATTAAACCTTTCCTATCTACCTATAATGTTACACTTGACTAAGCACGCCCAGCTGTCCTTGCAGTGTTGGGAACACAGCAGTTTTTGGTGTGAGTTTCTTTCCTGGAGTGCAACTGGTTCTTTATCACAGGGTCAAATGCTGAGCCAGTCCATCCTCAGCCTTTTAACCTGAGGAGACTCAGGCAGGACCCTGTTCTCACTGCAGAGCTGACATTTATTAACCTGCAGACACCAAAATACTGCTAAGAAACCGGAGGATGAGTCAATACATTCCCCACAGGAAACACCTTGACCTGCTTACAGGAACAAACTGCTCGGAAGGACACTCGAGGACTTCTATTCTCTGAAGAACTTTTGCTTTCTGTAGCAAAGGAAGGACTTGCTCAGCTTTCATTTTGCAGTACACCCCCAGTTTTGGGCAGAGAAGGAAATAATTTGGGTCCTTAACACCAAATGAACACTTTGGACATGCTAAAATGCAAAGAGACAATAATCTAAGCTGAGAGCTCTACAGAAGAGGCTGGTGCTTATCCAGAATGCCCCAGCTCTCATAGCAATTTGAGCAGAATAACCTGCTGAACCCCAGAGGGCCTTTGGGAGCAGAACTCAGAAAGGGAAGAGTTGTTCATCACCACTTTTAAACGTGAAAAAAAAGAGGTTGCACCAGAGTCCCACTCCCCCTCAATTAGGGAAATCCTGTGCCATTTCACCCCCATCTCCCCAAAACGAAACCCAGGTGCTGCACCTGTCCCAACCCGAGCAGCCCCATTCCCCCTGCCCTGTGCCCCCCAAGTTCTGGCAGCCCCCCCTGCCCTCTGTCCCCCTACACCTGCCAACAACCCAACCGAGAGCCATTCCCACACCCCACAGCCCCTGGATAGCCCTCAGTGACAACTCCACAGCCTCATGGATCCCATATGTACCTGCCCT
>VXAC01001695.1:447080-474799 GCA_013399225.1 Rhipidura dahli
CCCGGCGGCCAGGAGGACTCGGCGGCGCCCTCAGCGGGTCGGGAGGGCAGCGCCGCCCGCGGCGGCTCCAGGAGCGCGGGTTCGAGACCCGCCCCGGGCAGGTGGTGAGAGGAGGGGACACTGCGGGGTCCCCTGTGCGCTGGGGGAGTCCCTTGGGTGTTCATGGGGCTTACCGGCATTGCAGAGGAAGTGAACACACACCGAGAGATCACAGAATCTATCAGGATGGAAAACATCTCACCAAGCAGACCAGAGCACCGAGTGCCACGTGCTGTCCTCCCTTGACCACCCCCACGGATGGTGACTCCATCACCGCCCTGGGCAGCCCATTCCAGTGTTTAATCACCCTTTCTTCCTCCTAATGTCCGACCTGAACTTCCCCTGGCACAGCTTGAGACTCTTGTTCTCTCATCCCGAGATACAGACACGGACACACATCCCCACACACACACACATTTACAAGTGTATTTTATACATATGGAGGGCACCTAAGTGCCAAAAGGCATCCCTGCAGCTTGGAGCGAGATGTGCCTGTCTGCCCTGGGATGGGTTTCATGGCCCTGCTCCAAGCATTTCCAGCAGTTTCCCAGCTGTTTTGGGCATGGGGAAGAGGCAGGGGAAAAGGACATCCTGCATTACAGAGCTGCAGGAGTGCCTGTCTGAGCATGAAGGGGAAAAGCTGAATGAGGATATTTAGATCAGAAACTCTTAAGCTGAATTTACCATGCAAATTTAGGGCAAATGAGCTTGAGTAGGAAGTCCAGTTTTCCCAGATGGGGTAATAGATTCCCATGATCTGAACCCTCCTGCTGTCCCCACAGTGTGCAATAACCAGCACCCACAGTGACACCTTCCCTGCAGCAACACAGCCAGAAATTCAGGACACCACTGTGACCTCGGAGCACACCTGGGAGCAGAGGAGCTGCCACACAAAACCCAGCCAGGCCCCAAATCACACCACCCTCCCCAAGCTACCCAGATGTTTCCCAAAAGGGAAAAAACTCCCACAGCTGCAATTAGCTGAATGCCAAGGAGAGGAAACCGCCCCCCACCAGTCATGACTATGCCAGTGGAAGCTGGGATGGGAAGCTTTGGAGGAGCCCAGACTTCCCCCCATCAGCTTTCCTGCCAGACTGGCAGTGTCCCTGCTGAATCCCCACCCCGTGACTCCCTGGTGACTGAACACAAGAGTGGAATTTCTTGTAATTTCTCAAGGAAGATGCACACATGGCTGGTCTCATGCTGACTCTAATGAGAGTTCAAAGCAGGTTGTTCCTCTTCTCATCCTGCTGGTTAGGGGAAGGAAACATCTGGAAAGATCTCTGGGTTCAAATATAACCCCAGAGGTTTCTATTTGGGCTCCTCCCTGCTCCACACTCCCTCCACAAGAGCTTTGTTTCCCCTACAGAACCTGAGGCAGAGAGATAAATCAGTAATTGAAACTTGTGTGTACCAGCTCTTTACCTACAGCTCCAAGAGAGGAGCTAACAAGGAATTAACTGACAAGAAATGAGCTAATAAGGTAAATTTCTGCTTCTAAGTTCCAGCCACGTCAGCACAGGTCTCTAGCAGACAGCAAAACCATCCTCTTCCTCCTCACCTCCTCCAGCCAGGCTGCAATCCCTGGAGCCACACCTCCCCTCCTGAGCTTGGAGAGAGAGCCCAGAAACACAAATAAATCCACAACTTTAAAAAGTTTTCAGTAAAAATTATGTATTTGATGTGCCAAGAACAGCCTTAGAGGGCTCCAGGAGCTGTGCTGCTGTGTAATTAGTTTAATGAGCATGCCCTGATTAGTCCCAGCCCCCAAATTCTCCGTAAGATGCCTTGAAGTGCAAGCCATGGCTCAGCTCACCTGCCGAGGAGGTCTCTTATGCTGAGGATGAGGGTGTCTGAGATATCTGGGATCAAGAGGAAACACCACATCCAAGCCTCCCCTCTCCTCACGAGGTTGCCAAGAGCAGGCAAGAGCAGCTGGAAAGCAGTGGAGCACGGAAAGATTATTTTAAACACCACCACATGCAATTGAATAGGTCCTTGAGCATCAAGCAGGGCCAGCTGGTGCCAGCCAGGACCCATCTGCCTCAGCTGATCCAGATCAGAACCTTCATCAGTTATTAGCAAGTCTTTACAGAGCCCAGCTGTGCCCCAAAAGCACCAGCAGGTCCCCACAGGGCCTGGTGTTACTCTGGGGAGAAGGGAAGATCAAGCATCTCATTATGACCCTGCTCATCAGCAGCCTGTCCCACCCCAGTGCTGCTGGGGACTTAAGCTCAGCATTCTAATTAAGTTCAGAGCAGCTGTCATTAATTGAATTCCGGCTCTCAACAACCACAATGTGCAACAGCTTTTTTTTTTCATTTATTTATGAACCAAGCCTGCTGTGGGCCTGAGGATGATCAGAACTCCAGGACCAGAGGACAGCGGGCCACGGGGGGAACAAAACCCTGCACAGGTTGTGCAGGGACAAGGCAGCTGGTCCCAAACAACACCTGAGGACAGGGCTGCCTCTGGGGTGTGAAGGCAAGCCTGCAGCAGAGGGCAGGACCTGGCTGTCCTGCTGCCCTCAGAGCCCAGCCACTGCAGGCAGCATCTCCTGGGCACAGAGATCTCCAGGGAGTCCCACACTCAGTTTTTCCACAGGGTAGAATAACAAGAGATTTTTAATGTTGGTCCTTCCCAGGGCTACAGGAGTCTCAGAGTCAGTTTGTAAAACCTTCAGTGCTTGCCTGCTTTTGTGCAGCTCTCTTGAACCTTGTGGCATTTGCTTTTCCATCCCATCAGGGTCCCTGTGGGGGAGGCACCGGGCTCGGTTCCAACACGTCACCATTTCCGATGTCCAGCTCCACCTGGATCCCTGTCGGCTGCAAGGAGGAACAGAGCAAAGCTTATCCTCACACTGCCTGGACTCTGCATCACTCCATCACCTGCCTCAGAGCCAAAAATCCCAGTTACATCACCCTGAGGAGTTCCTTCTGCTGGTGCCCCTGTTTTAACTGGGTCTGCTGAATGCAGAGATACAAATAGAAAATGCAATTTAGCAAGGAAAGAACATCTTGCTCTCAGACATCCCCAGACACACCATTATTTAGCACATCCAGGATGCATTTCGCTGCCCAGCACACCACCATACCCAAATTTGTTTGGATCAAGCAGCAGAGAAGGCTCAGAGCCAGGAGGCTCAGGCAGTGCTCAAGCTGAAGTCACCTTTGAAGGTGTCAGAGCCATTTCCACAGGACCCTCACACCATCAGGAGAGTGAGACCAACATCAGGAACACAGTGACCTGGACTGGAAGTGCTGCCACTCATTTATCCTGCCTTTAAATACCAGCCCAGGCTGCTGGGAACAGATGCTCTTCTCTTCTGCATCATCCAGCCAGACTGCACGAGCTCCTCTCCCACTGCCAGGGCTCACCCAGCAAGGCTGGGCCCTGCCCCACTCCCACAGGAGCCAGGGCCAAGTGCCACAGCTGCTCCTGCATTCCCAAGGGATGGATGCAGGGAGCCTCACCTGCCGGGGTGACTTTGCCAGGGAAGCAACACGCCGTGTGGTGGCTTTGTCCCACGTGGCTTCTCTGCTCTCCAGCAGCACCCTGGTGCTGGGCACAAAACTCCAGGAGCGGCCGAGGGCTGGCTTCAGCGGGCCAGTGCTGCTGTCCCTTGTCACCTGGTTGGTCACCTGCAGCACAAACAGATTTATCAGTGCCCAGGAGAAGCAGTGCCACTCAGTGTAATGGAGCACTGGAGCTAACCAGGAAATCCTGGCCAGGCTGCTGCTTTTTTTTTTTTCCTTTTCCATCCTGAGCCCTCCTTCAGCCCCTCTTCCATCCCCTCCAAACACAGCCCAGGTAATTGCCCCAGACAGTACTCAGGGAGCTCACTCCTATCTGCAAGCTGCATCACTCCTGGTGCTGAAGTCACCACAAACTTTAACTTGGGGCCTCCAAGTGTCCTTCCAGACAGGCTGTCCTTGTCACTTTATCAGAATGAAGGGCAGGACTGTCTGGACACCTTCCAGTGCCAGGCTCAGCAGCCCACCATCTTCTGGTGTGGCCTTCCCAGTTCAGTCACATTAATTGTGGTCCCACCCACCTGTCTGGTGCATTGGCAAATGCAATTGCTTGGCCAAGAGCTGGGGAAGGCTCAAGCAGGGCCGTTTCCAGCTTCTGTGGGATGATGCAATGCCCTGCAATTCCTACAAGGTGACTGAGAGGTTACCCAGGGAGCTGGCCAGCCCCTTAAATGAACGGTGTTTATCAAAAATAAACACAACCAGCCTTTCCATCTGCCTGTACTTAACTCTGCCTTGCTCAATCCAGTGAATGCTGTGCTGGCTGAGGACACCAGCCCAGGTCTTGCCCCATGCTTGGAACAAGACATCTGCAGGCTGCAGAGATGTCAGGGAGCAGGGCACTGTGGGCTTCAGGCTTAGCTGAGAGGCCTCTCCCACAGGCTCCAAAGCCTCCCCACAGCTCCTCCCCACACACCAGCACATGAAGGACAAAGCCCAGCAACACTCACCACAACAGCAAGGCTGAACTCCCTGGCCAGGGTCTTCAGCTCCCTGGAGAGCTGCATCATGAGGGCCAAACCTGGAGCAGGACAAAGCATTTCTGGGGATCAGCCCCCAAAGTGCATCTTGGAAGCAGCTGACATCTGGATTTGCAGAAGCAGCACTGGATTCAGTGCCAGGGCTCGTGCTCATGGTCACCTGCACTGGACCATTCCCCATTCTCTACAAAAATACCAGGAGCTCCAGACAAAGCTTGCCAGGTTGATTTAGCAGGTACAGGACCCATCTCTCCAGCTCACAGCTTCATTTCCTACAGCCCACGACTGTGAGGGGACCTCCTGTGACAGCACTAGGCTGCCACCCAGCTGTGCAAGACCCTCTGGAAGGTGTGTGAGGGGGCTCCTTGGTACCCTCACTTCTGATTTATGGTCCTTTCTGGCAGAAAGAGCTCTGCAAACTGTGCCAGCAACCACGAGGTATTTGTGACACTGGAAGAAGTTTTCATTTATGGGCAAAGAGTTCAGTGCCTCCCCTGGATGGGTTTCAGACCACAGCCAGCTGGAGTGTTTGCTGCTAACACTGCAAACAGACTCCCCTTTTATTCAGCCCCAAAGGAAAAGCTGGGAGCAGTCACATCCACATCTGTTCTGCCCCAGCCCCCACCACAAGCACAGCACGCGTGGGTGGAAGAGGCTCCTCAGGATGAGCAGAGAGCTCTGCAGCCTGCTGGCACACGCAGTGGGCACAGCTCACCCTCTGACTGCCTGCCACCCAGCAGAGGGTAAATCACAGCAGACACTGAGTCCAGCACCACCACCTTGAGAGGTCCCACGGAGCTCACGACCTGCAAGGAGGCACCATGTGCAACGTGCAGTAACAAATGCAGCAGTTCTGGAGGCTGTGAGCTGCACAAAGGCTCCAATGTCCCCAGGATGAGGCAATCTGGAGTCACTTGTCAGGCACACAAGCCCTGCTGCCCTGGGGAAGGGAGAGGGGCCCGGAGGCTCGCTCCTACCTGCTGGGAGAGGCGATCCCGCAGCTCCTGCAGGGCACTCAGCAGCTCGTAGATGCTGAACACACGAACCACCTGGATGCGCTGCAGAGCCTCCAGCTGCAGCACAAAACACAGCCTCAGCCTCCCCAGGACTTGTCCTGTTCCTCCTGCCCCAGCTGCCAGCAGGCCTCTGCATTCACAGCATGCCACGGAGCCAGGGACCCTTACTCTTCCCCATTTTCCTCCACCCCATTAACACCATGGTCCCTGCTGCACTGCTGGAAAAAGCAACATGGATTGAGCTCAGGGAGCAAAGTCCTGCAAGTCCAGTAAGTCACTCCCTTCTCCCAAGTGCAGTGTCTGTCCTGAGCATGGCACCCACTGAGCCATGGAAGGAAGAGTCTGGACCCAAGAAAGGGGACAAAGGCAGAGCTGGAAAGACAAACCATCTCTGGGGTTTTCTGCAGGCAAGAGCAAAGTGAGTTTTAGAGAGCAGAGGGACCAGATCCAGGGGAACTTGCCTGCTCTTCCTCATCCTCTGTCTGGGCTTGGAGCATCTGGTAGAGACGGGAGGCAGTGAAACCTGCCGTGGAGTCGAGAAACACGACGTGCTGCTTGAGGCCCAGAGACACGCTGGCTGCAATGCCCAGGCACACCTGCGGGAACAGGGACAGGGTGTGACATGTCCCCTTGCTTCACGTACCTGATGGCACCATCGTCACCCCACTTGTCCCCTCCCCTGTCCTCCACCCCACTCACCTGTGTCTTCCCACTGCCCGGTGCTCCCATGAGCTCCGTTACTTCCCCCGTGTACAGTCCCGAGTCCAGCAGCTGGTCCAGGCTATGGGATGGACACAAGGTGGGATTATCAGCACCCCTCCAGCCAGAATGGGGGTGGGGGGGGCATCAGGAGGCAGCAGTCCCCAGGTATTTGTGCCTCAGGTCCCTTTCCCAAACACAGACAGGTGCATGGGGATGGTGCGGAGACTGAAATTCAAAGCCTGTGCTGGCAGCCACAGCCTCGTGCAGCAAGCCCAGCCCCAGGCAGAGCTGGTGGGAGATGCACCCACCTTGGGCTGCCAGTGGGCAGGATGGCAGTGGAGCTCTTGAGCTCCTCATAGAGGTCTGCTCCGTTGGCAGGGAAGGCAGAGAACTGGGCCAGGAGCACACGTCTGACTGCAACCAGAGCCTGGGGGCAGAGGGATGTCTGGAAACAGGACTGAGCAAGTCCAGGACCAATATCTGCTGCAGAAGGTCCCCCCAGATAAGCCCATCCTTGTCCATGAGCCAAACAGCTCTGAGCTCCCTGGCTAATGTATCAGGACTTAGGAACAGTCCCTTTTACCTTGTAAGACAGGGAGCACTTCTGGGCAACATCCTCCAGGTCTGAAGACACAAAGTCCACCACTGCAAATAATATGAGGGACAAGAGGTTGGCAGCCAAACATGGTCAGACCACAAACATCAGAAGACAACCAGCTTGGACAAAACCTGCACCAACAGGCAAAGTGTCTGTGCCCTCTGTCAGCACTGCAAGTGGAGGAGTTTTTCCTCTGAGATGGCCCCATCACAAAACAAATTGTTTCTTGCGAAACAGAGCAGGGAGAGAAGCTGGTAAAAACTTTCCCTGTTTTGCTCAAGAGCAGCCCAGCAGCTTTTCCTTCTCTTCTAAGGGCAGGAGGTGCCCAGGGAGCAGCATTCCAGGAACTTGGGCATTTTTCAGAGGGAAAACTGCACAAACCCTCCTGAAATACCATAACAAAAGCCATAATTGATCAATCCTCAATAAACCTCTGCAGGGACCTCCATCATGTCCTTACAATCTCCTGCTCCTATGGAGAAGTCCTGACTCACTGTGTCCACCCAGGAGGACCCAGAAAACATCCAGCAAGGAGGACATGGAAGGATATTCAACCACCACCACCCTCCCAGGATTTGGGATGATACAGATCCACCAGCTGCACAGAGGATGATGTTGCCCAATCCAAAGCGCTGGTGCCAGCCCATTACCTGTCCTGATGCCACTGGCCCTGAGAAGCTGGATCATGTCTTCAGTGAGACCAGGGCAGAGCCCAGCCCGCAGGACCACCATGTCCACAGAGTGGGAGAAGAGCAGAGACCTGCACAGGAGATGGGAGAGTGGAATCCACAGAATCATTGAGATTGGAAAAGTCATCTAAGATCAACTCCAACCCTCAACCCTGCACTGCCAGCTCCAACACTGAGCCATGCACGGTGCCCGCCCCTGGAACTGGGGAGAAGCCACCCAAGCTGTGTCTGGGATGGGTGGTTACGGTGGGTGTTTCATTCCCCTTTGAGGCCAAACAGCCCAAAATCCTGCACGGGGGGCACGGGGGGCATCGCTGCGGCTGCATCGCTGCGGCTGGGGGAGCACAGCGGGCAGGGGGACCCCATCCCCGGGCGGGCACATTCCCCATCCCCGGGCAGGGGGACCCCATCCCCGGGCAGGCACATTCCCCATCCCCGGGCGGGGACATTCCCCATCCCGAGCCACCTCCAGCAGAGCCCCACGATGGTTCCCCAGGGCCCCGGGCTCCCTCGCAGCCCCGGCCGGGGCACGGCGGTCCCTGCCCGCTCCCTTCCTGCTTCCTGCCGCCGGCGGAAGGGCCCGCACCGCTCCCCGGCACATCGCTCCCCCCGGCTCGGGTTTCCCTTTTGCAGCCCCTCCGCCGGGATGAGCACAGCGCTGGGGTCCCTTCCCACCCAAACCATCCCGGCATCTGTGACACTCGCAGGGCTGGGTTTGTCCCCGCTCATCAGTCAGTGCTGCCGGCTGGGAGATGAAGGTGCGCGGAGGGATGAGGGGCTTTGCTGCCCTGCAGGTGTGGGGAGCCATGTGCCCCTCCCGAGCTGCACTGGGGGCTTCAGTTTCTCCTGGAAAAGCTATTTTTTGGGGGGTATTTATGATTATTATGTTTTTCTTTCCCAGCTGAGGCCTGAAGGGGGCTCTCGGCACTCGCTGCTGAGCCTGCCCTGCCCTCTCAGCTCTGCCTTGAGCATCAGCAGCACCCAACACCCTCTGGTTTTAACTCAGTTTGCCTGCAGTGACAGTGTGGCTTCATTCTGCCCGACGTGAGAAAGGCAGTGCTATATCCCACGAGTACTGAAACGAAGCCAGCTGAGCCTTCCCCAGTACCTGAAACCATGTGGGGCAGGCGTTTCTGATGTGTTAATCCAAATGAATGCTGGAAAAGCCACTGCACTGAGTCTATCCAAGGCAGGGGTGGCATCTTGCACTTTCCACAGCTGTTGTCCTTGTGCCTTGGAACTATCCCCAAACAGGTGAAGGTGTGGGAGCTGCGCTTGATGAAGCTGCCTGCAGCTGTGGTGCCGATGATGTGCTGTGCAGGGATCTACAAATGGCTTTGGAATCGCTTCCTGCCAGAATAAAAGGGGCCAGGCAACGCTGCTGGTGCCAGTCAAACAGGGCAGTCCTGTGCCAACCCCTGCTGCATAAGAGCCACAAGCCACCATGCAGATCACAGAATTAAAGACAATGATATTTTTCCTCCTGGCAGTGTCTGTGGCCAGCCTGTGCTCTCCTCAGTCATTTCCCCACCCTGCCAGTTCCCCCCTTTGCTTTCTAACTGGGATGCTGGTAGGTACGCTGGGGAAGGCAAGGCCTGTGTTTGGGGGGAGATAAGTCACGAAGCAGAATCCCTTCATCACAACCCCTGGGAAAGAGGGGAGATTGAAAGGCTCAGTTCTCTTGGAGCTCAGTGCTACTCTGTCTACTGGTGTCACTCAACTCGAGCCACTCATCACACAGTTCCAGTATGTTCCAGTCCAGACCTCTGTGTTAGTCCCTGTCACTGTGTTGCTGAATGACCACGTGTGGGGCCAGTGGCAGTGCCAGACGTGGGTGGGATTTCCAGCGGGATGGGCTCCCACAGGCCCTGCAAGGAGGAGGAGGAGGAGGCAGCACTGGCTGTCAGCTTTCCATCCCAGCGAATTCTGGAAGGTGCTGGGCATTGCTGCAGCTGCTGGCCTGGGGCCACTTGTCCCCGAGGCTCAGCTGTCTCATGCTTCCCTAAATAGAAAGGGAAAAGGGTCTGAGCACTGTGACAGGGGTCAGCCATCCCAGCCATAGGCTTTTTTGGCATGAACCCCCCCCTTCCTGCTCCCCACACGCTGTGCAGCTCTGCAGGCAGAGGGAAGCTGGGATTTGCCTGGCAGGTGGGAGAGGATTCCCTCTTGCTGCAGAGAGGTGCTGCTTGCTTGCAGCCAGGTGCCCCCCGAGCTGGCCCTGGCTTCCAGCCCTCCCCAGGCATATAAAGCACGAGGGGACAAGGAGGGGACAGGCTGTGGTGGCAGGTGACGCTGACAGGCAGCAGGAGCTGCCAGGTCCTGCCCAAACTTGGGAGTGGGAAGCGAGCTCTTTCCTGAGCCACGCGGACTCTCTGTAGTGCTGGCAGATTGCTTTAATTCCTTTTTTTGTTGTTGTTTTTATTTTTTTTTAATTGATTCCTAAGGATTTACACAGGTGGGGAAAGCTTCTGAGAAGCCACAGCCTTGAAGAGCAATTTAGGTCTTCATTTTCAAAACTCTTCTGCCTGGTAAGCTGCTTTTATTAATGTGTGTTAATTATATGTCAATCTCATGGTGGAACTCAGCTTGGGGGAGTAGGGAGGTGACTGAGGCAGTTGAAAATGGGATGCAAATTGATGTTTTTCCTTCAAGTTCTCCAGATGGAGGATCCCATCCAGCTGAAAGAAGAGGGCAATAAATATTTTCAGGCCAGTGACTACGAGAAAGCCCTTCAAAGCTACACTCAGGCCATAAAGCTCAACAAGGACAAGGCACTGCAGGCAGTGCTGTACCGGAACAGGGCAGCCTGTTACCTCAAAAAGGTGAGAAAAGCTCCCCTCTCCTGGGCAGTGCTCAGGGGGAGAGGAGCAGAAAGGCAGCCAAGGGCACTCACTGGCTGTGGACTGGGTGGTTTGTCTGTTTATCGAATAGGGTGTTTCCAGCTGCTCTGAAATGACACGTTCTGGGCTTGTGCTGGGGCTTCACTGGGGTGTCCCATTGGGAAATGGGAACAGGGAGGTCCCAGTGTCCATCAGCAATGGGGACATGCCCTGCTATTGCATGGCTAACAGATCTCTCCTTTCTGGTTTAACAGGAGGAATATGCCAAGGCAGCCTCGGATGCATCTAGAGGTAAGGAGGGGGCTGTTATGAGGAGAGCTGGATACACTTGCTCAGCCTACTCCCATGTCTGTTTTTGGGACACTATGGCCTTATTCCTTGATGTCCCCTAACACCCAAGTGCCAAGGCCACGAGGGAATTCCTGGAGGTTCAAATGACATTGTTCCAATTTGGTGCAGTCATTGCTGATCAGGCACTGACTGATGTTAATAACAGAGCAAATCACAGTTTGCCCAGGCCATTTCCAAGCTCTGATGCCTGGTGGTTTGGATCCCTTTCCCAGCTATTGACATCAATGCTTCGGATATCAAAGCCTTGTACCGGCGCAGCCAAGCCCTGGAAAAACTGGGGAAGCTGGACCAAGCATTCAAAGATGCTCAGAAATGTGCCACCCTCGAACCCCGCAACAAAAACTTCCAGGAGACCCTGAGACGACTGGGAGCCAACATCCAGGAGAAGGTAAATGCCAGGGGAACAGTCCTGGATTCACAGTCCATGGGTGGGAAATCCTTTCCCTGGGTTACATCAATGGATTGTTGGTCATACTGGTGGCAATGAATAGGGGGATGAATAGGCTCCATTAACTGGAAGTTCATACCTGATGTGAGTAAATATGAGGATTGGGTTGAATGGTTAAATTAAAAAGTGTGGCAGCTCCCTCCTGAGGCTGGCCTGGTCCTCAGTGTCTTGGAAAGGTCTTGGCAAGGGACTGGATCAGCTTTGGGGTGGATCTGGTGGTTGCCACGTTGC
Organism: Rhipidura dahli; assembly: GCA_013399225.1. NCBI lineage: Eukaryota > Metazoa > Chordata > Aves > Passeriformes > Rhipiduridae > Rhipidura > Rhipidura dahli. The sequence goes on from VXAC01001695.1 coordinate 458,508, forward strand.
TACAGTTACCTTTACAGGGATGCTGTGAAGAAATCCTTGCACCTCTAGGTACCATGAAGTCTCGGAAATTAAGATTTAGGGCTGGCTCTGCCTGTGCCCATGAGATGGGTAATGGATGCTGATGGCTGAGAAATGATATCTCCTGTTATTCAGCTTAAATTGCCTGTGGTTTGAGGGTGGGGACTATTCTTGAAGCGAGAAAGGAAAGTTGCTCCTCGATTTCTTCCTTCTGATGCTCTGTGCTCTCTCTTGCACAGCTGCGCATTCAGTTCTCCACAGACTTGAGGGTGCAGAAGATGTTTGAGATCCTGCTGGATGAGAACAGCGACAAAGAGAAGCGAGAAAAGGTGAGAACTGCCCTGGACTTGGCAAAATGGTTGCTTCATGTCAGAGACTGCAGCAGGGAGCAGAACAGTGCGTTCCCTTCCCCACCTCCCCTGGACAGAGGATGAGGGAAGCAGCAGGGAGGTGAACTGCACTCAGAGAGGGAGGAAATGTCCCAGTGAGGCATCACCCTTGTGCTGAGGGAAGGTGGCCCAACCTCCCAAAATACCAAAGGCAGGATCAGCCCGGACTCCTGCTCAGGTCCATCTCTGCCACCCTCCAGATGTTCCCTCCGAGCAGTGACCCATTCTTCTTGGGCAGAGCAGAGCTGATCCCTAAATGCACCTGGATAAACTGTCTGGTGGGGTCTGAGCTGATCTGCTGCATCTGTCAGGAGATGGCTCCCACCAGGATCTCCCAGAGCTGCACAGAGATGTTCTGGAGGCTGGGCTGTGCCACTGACCCCTGGTTCTTCTGCCTCCCACCCAGGCTGCAAACAACCTCATCGTGCTGGGGCGGGAGGAAGCTGGCGCCGAGAGGATTTTCCAGAATAATGGGGTCAACTTGCTGCTGCAGCTGATAGAAACCAAAAATCCTGAGCTGATCCTGGCAGCTGTGAGGACACTTTCAGGAATGTGCACAGGACATAAGGCCCGGGTAAGGACAGGGTGCTTGGACCTTCACTGCTGCTGCCTTTTGCACCTGGGGAGGGGGAAATTGCAATAGTTTGTGTTGTTTGTGAGCAGTGGGAGGAGATTAAAACTCTGCCTTGTACTGATTCAGGATTCACTGAGGAAAACAGTTTCCTTGTCCCAGCTGAGGCTACAGGACACAGGAGGGAAAGGCCTTTGCTAACACTGTCCTGCTCTCTCCTTCCTGGGGCCAGGCCACTGCCATTCTCCATTACCTGGGCATCGACAGCATTTGCATGTGGATGTCGGTGGACAATGAAGAAATCTCCCTGGCTGTCTGCAACCTCCTGCAGACCATCACCGACTGCCTGCTGGGCCAGGGGAAGGAGGAGCACCACGGCAAAGAGGAGGCTCTAGTGCTAAGTAACAGAACCTCACCTGCTCTTCATTGCCTACAGGAGGAGTGGGCCAAGCAGGGAGGGCTCTGCTCCTGGGATTCCACCTTATTCCTTGTTTTTTTGTGAAGTGGGGACTTCACCCTTCAGCTGTCCAGGAGGACAACCTGCACACAGCTCTTATCCTCATGGATAGCTTAAATACTTCTGGTCCAGCCACATAGTGGCTTTGAATGGTTTTGACTGAGTTCACTTGCTTTCAGAGATAACTTCTCATAACTGGCAGCTACTGTTTTGCTTCTTTGTAGACACTAAGAAAGATTTGAGGATGATCACCATGCGTTTGCTCGATATGCTGGTCAGTAAGAATGTGTCTGGACAAGGGCGAGACCGAGCCCTCAACCTCCTCAACAAGAACATACCAAGGAAGGACCTGAAAGACCATGACAACAGCAGGAGCATCTTTGTCATCGACAATGGTGAATCCTTCCCCACCATCCTGTTGTGATTTGAAAGAGGTGGAGCTGTGTGTTCTTGCCTGAATAGCTGAAGAACTGGTCCCACCTATAAAATAAATCCTCTCTGGCTTTTTTTCGTGCATGCAAGCCTGGAGCAAAGTTAGACTTGTTAGCAGGAAACAGTACTAAGAGAAAATCAACTGTGTATGAGAACAAGAATTTCTGAGTTTCCAAAGGACTGCCTAACATCTCTGGTTAGTTTTCTCCAATGTGTTTGCTAATGTTAGGAGGATTTTTCTTGGATAAATTGTCTGGTTTAGACAGGATGAGATGAGCACCTGCTGAGCTTGGTGGACCTGTAAACTGATCTATTCTAAAACTGGTGGAGGGTGAGGAATTTGTGTGCTGTGTGTTTTTATAGGAATTCCAATGCATGTGTTTGTTACCATTTTGATGGAAGTTGTTTAATAATAATTCAGCAAAAGGAGGGTTAAGTCATCCAGAATCACTTGAAAGTGGCTGAGTTTTCCTCAGTCGGAGCCTCCAGCCTTGGGGGTCAGTAGGTTTAATGTTTCCTGACAAAAATAACAGATCCAGCCAGGGGCCTAATGCAGTTTTGCTTATCTCACTCTGAGAGCTGGAAAAAAGCCTGATGCTGCAAACCAGTAATCTCACCAGCAGAAACTCCTCCCCAGTAAATATCTGAGTGTCTTTTTTGCTTAAGACTTATGTGATTAGGCTGCAAAATAATTGAAAACCATCCAAGCTGGCTATTCCACAGCAAAAAAGTAACAAATGGTATGTTGAGTTTTGCACAGACCCTCTTCCCTCTGACAGCCATATCACTCCATCATTTCCAGGCTTAAAAAAGATACTGAAAGTGGTGGGCCAGATTCCTGAGATGCCTGACTGCCTGCCACTGACAGAGAACACCCAGCTGACTGCCTCTGTCCTCCTAAATAAGCTCTACGATGACCTGCGCTGCGACCCGGAGCGGGACAACTACCGGCTGATCTGCGAGGAGTACATCAAGTGAGTCAGGGGTGAGCTGGCCCAGGGGGCAGGAGCAGGGGGTCTTGAGGATGAGACCAGGTACTTGAAGCCCACTTATGTTCAAAACTGGGGCTCTGGGAGATAATTATTTGCTCGAGATGCTGCTGGATCACAGGCTTTGCAGGAATTTGCACCCGAACACAAATAGGATTCAGCAGTGCAGTTGAGGGTGGATATTTCCTCCCCACTGCTGTTCCATACCCTACTCCCTCTATCCCATGCAGGAGCAAAATCGACCCACAAAACATGGATAAGACACTCCATGCTGTCCAGATTGTGTCTGGAGTTTTGCAAGGGCCCTTTGACTTGGGCAACAAGCTGCTTGGCATGAAGGGAGTGATGGAGATGATGGTTGCCCTGTGTGGGTCTGAGAGGGAGATTGACCAGCTGGTGGCTGTGGAAGCCCTCATCCATGCTTCCACTAAGCTGAGCCGAGCCACCTTCATCATCACCAATGGGGTGACGCTCCTGAAGGAGATCTACAAGAAGACCAAGAATGAGAAGATCAAAATCCGAGCTCTGGTGGTAAGGATGCAGCTGCCTCTATTGCCTGCCACACTCAGCAGCCTTATCCCAGCCTTGTGAGAGGAGGGAGATTCTGGGAATGAGAGATGGGCTTAGGCTGTTTTGGGGCAGCAACACGAGAGGATTAATGAGCCGTTTTAACTGGTATGTCCTCTTCATCTTCCTCAGGGCCTCTGCAAGCTGGGCTCAGCAGGAGGCACTGACTATGGCCTGCGGCAGTTTGCTGAGGGCTCCACTGAGAAGTTAGCCAAGCAGTGCCGAAAGTGAGTGACTTCACTGATTTCTTCATTGTTCTAACCTTTGCAAAATATAATGTGTTCCCCTCCTACGAGATCCTGCCCATGTGTTGCCTTTGTTTCCTGTGCTGCCTGCCAGCTGACAGTGCCCCCAGAGCCACTGCTTTGGGACCTGGAGCTTGTCTGTGCCTGAAGCAGCCATATGGTCCTCCTGCCTCAATATCCAGATGAGCCTTCTCCCTCCCTCACTGCCCATGGGAGACACCAGAGCCGGTGCCTCCCTCTTTTCCAGAGTAGCACAGCCTAATTAATGCTACCTTGAACATTCACAAGTCCCTTCTGAAGGTGAATTTGGCGGGTGGAGTAACCAAGGAGGTGGGATGAAGTTAGGAAATGACTGAATGGGTGGTCATTCCTGCAGGCATCTCGTGTTTCGTGGGATGGAAAAGGCAAAGCAGTGCTGAGTAGCTGTCCTGGTTTGTCATTTCCAGCAGCATTTAGATCCCACAAGTTGGGCCATGGGAGGAAGGTCATGTCTCAGGGGGAAGCATTCTCAGTCTCAGGAGCTGCAGCAGAACCTGAGGAGATATTCAGGCCTGAATCAGCCTCAGTGTCTGTTTTTCCTCCTTTTTTTTCCAGATAAGTTAGTCGTGGCTCCTGAGATAGAGATGTGAGTGTTTTTCTCTCTTCCAGATGGTTGTGCAACACCAGCATTGATGCCCGCACCAGGAAATGGGCTGTGGAAGGGCTCTCGTACCTCACCCTTGATGCAGATGTGAAAGATGACTTTGTTGAGGATGAGCCAGCCCTGAAAGCTATGTTCGATTTAGCCAAGGTCTATCTCCTTTCCTTGTTCCCTCATTCCTCTGGTAGCATTAAGTTCTCCCAGCTCTCCAGCCCTGCACTGTGGCCCAGTCAGAAAGAGCTGTGACCCCAACCCCTCACCTATGGTTGAGCAGAACTTCAGTCTTGCCTGTGCCCCAGGGACATCTCAAGGCTGTTAGCATCCTGCTCTTCTCCCTAGGCTGAAGAAGGTTGCTCCCACCTTTACTGTCAGCAACTGCATGAAAACCAAAGGCATCAAGGTGTTGACAGCACCTGATGATGTCAAATGCCTTGTTTGACCATAAAAACTTTCATGGGCTATAAAGTTGGGGATAAAGCTAAGAACATTTCCACCCATGCAAAACACCATGATGGCAGTCCAAAGGGACCTGTTTCCCTGCTGTGCCCTCCTCACCCTCACACAAGCTTTTCTTTTCCTGGGCAGGCAAGCGACAAGACTATCTTGTATTCCGTGGCTTCTGCGCTGGTGAACTGTACCAACAGCTATGACACCAAGGAGCTGGTCCCAGAGCTGGTGCAGCTGGCAAAATTCTCCAAGCAGCACGTGCCTGAGGAGCATCCAAAGGTGAGTTGTGTCCAGCTGGATATGCTGTTCAGAAAGACTTTCTTTGGTGTATCCATTGTCACAGACTTCAGGTCTCCTGTCTCCAGGCTGAAATCGCTTTGCTCTCCAACCAGGCTTGGCTGTTAGGTAGCTGGATGGTAGAATGGCAGCCAAGGGCTAATCCCTCCCCAATGTTCTCTCCTCAGGACAAGAAGGATTTTGTGGTGAAGCGGGTGAAGCGGTTGCTGAAGGCCGGGGTTGTCTCTGCCTTGGCCTGCATGGTGAAGGCTGACAGTGCCATTCTGACAGACCAGAGCAAGGAGCTCATTGCCAGGTGCCTTCACTGCTGTTGTAGGAGCTGGGAGTGCTGGGCAGTCCCTGTGCCATGGGGATGTCATCTAGGCTGGCTCCTTGTTTGTGGGGAGGTGCATTCTGCCTGAGAGGGGGTGATAAAAGGGAAGTGGAGGAAAGATTTTAAACCAAAGTTTTTCTTCAACAATATCATAAAGATCCAGGTTCTGACCTTGAAGCTGGCTTACAGGAATGCCTTGCTAGGATGCATTTTGAATTTTTAGTTCTTTGTATCGATTCTGACAGGAAGAGAGTTCATCTTACAGATCTGGAAACTTCTTACTGTGCCATTTGCTGCTTCCTCATAGAGTGCTGTGTGCGTTGGTTTAAGCACCTGGACTTTACCTGGTGGCTCTGGCACTCCTGCAAAACCTCAGCCCCCTTCCATGAGGACTGTTGGCTGTTGCTGTCCCCCGTGGCTGTTTCACTGAGTGTTCTGTGCCCCTGCAGGGTGTTTCTTGCCTTGTGTGAAGACCCCAAGGACCGAGGGACCATTGTCGCCCAAGGCGGTGGGAAGGTGATCACTTTTATGTTCGCAGTTCCTGATGTGCTGTTAATGTCTGCTGAGAGCCTGTGGTGTGTCTCCGGTGAGGGACAGGGACAGAAAAGCTGTCACCCCCTGGGGCCACACTGACCCTGCAGTCCCACCTCTGCCAGGCTCCAAAGAACTGGTGTTCTTGGAGTGACTGTGTGAGCTATAAGCTCTGGCGTGGTGCCTGTTTGAGAACAAAAGACATCACAGAGGGCTACGGGATATTTTTAACTTGTTTTAGTCTGTTAAGGCAATCCTGTAAATCTTCTCAGAACACTGAATGCTTTTTCCTGATTGTCTCCAGGCCCTGATACCTCTGGCTGTGGAAGGCACTGATGTTGGCAAGATAAAGGCTTCTCACGCTCTGGCAAAAATTGCTGCTATTTCCAATCCAGATATTGCATTCCCAGGGGAGAGGGTAAGCTTAAAAAATAATAATAATAAAAACAGAAGCATTGATACTTCCTTTAGCAAATGAAAATTGCTAATACATGCCTTCTCTTCTAGGTGTATGAGGTGGTGAGGCCCCTCGTCAGCCTGCTGAACACAGAGAGAGATGGCCTCCAGAACTATGAGGCTCTGTTAGGTCTCACAAACTTTTCAGGAAGAAGTGATAAACTTCGGTGAGTTTTACTGCTTTTTAACCTTTGTCCTGGGGTGACAGTATGATATGAAATTTGTATCCCATTTTGTCTGCTCTGGAGGTTGGATCTGGTGCCTTTAAACTGAGCCTGCGAGAGGGAAGGAAAAATTGAGAGACTTTTGTTTTTTCCCAAACCTGGTAGGGGGAGGGGTGGTGGCAACCTGTTTTTCCCTCAGGGGATATTTTTTCCCAAATTTGGCCAAACTGGCACAACCTTCTTTCTTCCCTAGGAGTGAATGTGAATTACAGTGGAAGGTTTGTTGGCCTATGAAGCCCGGTCAGTTTGAGCCACCTTTGGCAGAGCTACAAAGGTCTCAGAGCTAAAATATTCTTGAAATAGGAAGAGGGGTAGTGGCACATTTTCCTATAGAAACAGCAAAGACATGAACCTCATCGTTATTAGATAGGGAATGAACCACGCCATGAGCTCCAGTGCTGCAGACACTGACTTGTTTCAAGGCCTTCCCTGCAGTTAATATTTGATAAGATGGTTACCGCTTGACCTAAAATGTGGTTTTTTTACTGCTCTTTGACACAGGTTGAAGATAATCAAAGAGAAGGCCTTGCCAGATATTGAAAACTACATGTTTGAGAACCACGATCAACTTCGACAGGCAGCCACAGAGTGCATGTGCAACTTGGTGGTCAACAAGGAGGTGACATCCCTGGGCATCTCCAGCCTTACAGTGTGCACCTGTCCCTGTGAGGAGCCGTCCCTAATTGTGTTATCTCTGGATATCTCTGGGGGTTTTTTTTAGGTTCAAGAGCGGTTTGTGGCGGATGGCAATGACCGGCTGAAGTTGGTGGTGTTGTTGTGTGGTGAGGATGATGAGAAGGTCCAGGTTGCAGCAGCAGGAGCCCTGGCCATGCTTACGGCCTCACAAAAGAAACTCTGCTCGAAGATGACCCAAGTGGTGAGAGCATAACTCTGTTTGTGGGCAGTGTGGAGGGACCGTGCAAGGGTCCTGGCTCAGACGTGAAAATGCCTCTCAAAAGGAAGATGCAATTTACTAGTTTGATAGTGAGGAAGCTGGAGGAGCTGGGATCTGGGTGTGCATGCTCATAGTCCATTTTGATAAATAACCTGAAATCCAAACCTTGTTTCACCCTGAAATGAGAAGAGCTTGATCGATAACCTAGTAAGCTTTAGAGATCCCAAAGGATCTCCCTTCCCTGCAGAGATCTGTAGGCTCTGAGAACCCAGATCCTGCATGGCTGAGTGTCTGAAGAGCTGTGGTAGACAGCTCCTAAACCCTGTTGTGTTGCACACATAATTGGACACTGGAGCTCATTAAGATAAAAATGATTAATCAAGCCAAAAGAGAAGCTCAGGAGCACTGGGATGGGGGTGTGTCCTGGTCATGTCAGCTGTGTCAATACTCTGGTCAGAGTCTTTTCACGGAGATTATGCAGCAGCCTAAACATGAAACATGTTTCGTGTGGTGCCAGTGCCGTGGAAGATTCTGACTTTAGCGTAAGGAAAATTGGGTTCAGGTGTTTGGAGCCAGGTTTCCTTAGTTAAAGAATGAAATAAATAACCATAAGTGACATGAGTACTGCTCTTCCTTCTGCTGAAGGAGGCAAAAGTCATGTTCTTGGTTGAGATATTCTTCAGATCAGTACTAACAATCTCTCTTTCCCTTCCAGACCACCCAGTGGCTTGAAATCTTGCAGAGGCTCTGCTTGCACGACAACATGGAGGTCCAGCACCGAGGGCTGGTCATTGCTTTCAACTTAATCAGCGCTGACAAGGAGCTGGCCAAGAAGCTGGTGGAGTCGGAGCTCCTGGAGATCCTGACGTACGTGGGGAAGCAGGAGGATCACCCCAAGAAGCAGCACATCATTAGCGTGGCACGTGACTGCCTCAGCAAGTGCATGGATTACGAGCTGATCAAACCTCTCTCTCAGGCGTGAGGGGATGGAAAACACCAAAAAAGGCTGAGTTTGGGGGGGAAAAAAAAAGGAGGAATATGGAAAAGTGAGAGCCGTGAGGAGAATCTATTGCCACTGTCAAGGTACTGAATGGTTTGGGGACAACTTTGGAGGATCATAAGCTGTGTGAGGAAAAGGAGGGAATTTGCCTGGGAGATTTGGGAAGTGTCCATCTGAGTAATTCCCAGATGGTGTAAATCCTTTCTCTGCCCCCATTCAGCTGATAATGATGAAAGCTTCAAGGCCCAGCTGTAAAAGAGTTGGTTGTGTTGGAGATGTGTCAGGGGCTGTTGGAAGGGAACTCAACAAAGCTGAAATCTGTTCTGCATCCACCTCCAGCTCCTGGTACTTCTGGAATTCCCAGCAATGGTGGAACAGGGAGGGTTAAGTGCCTTCTGTTCTGTAGTCACAAAATAGGATTTTAGCTGCGTGCTTTCTTGTTCATTTGTGTGCCAAAGTGTGGGGATGGTGGAAGAACTCTTAATAAATTCACAACTTTGTTCCATGTGGAATTCCTGTTCTGATTACATTAAGCCAAAGGAGAATCTAAGGCAAGTCTCACTTGCAGTCTGCATTCACACCCAGAAAAACGGAGTAATTGGTAGCACAGGTTGAATTTTCACTCCTTGCAAACCCCCCATCGTTGCCCAAATGCAGCAGAGTCACCACGAAGATGTCACACCAAGGCACAGTGTTTGGCTCAACAGGGAATGTTGAAAATATCCCATTTATGAAAAAAAAACCAAAAAAAACCAGAATGAAAAGCAACCCATCAGTGGCTCATCACGTTAAACTTCGTTACATAAATGTTTTCATTCAAGCACAGATTCTTAATGCAGCCTGTGGACAGCACAAAAAAATCACAGACCCTTTCTTTAGTCCCTGGGAAAGTCCCTAAGCATATAATAAATATAATCTTACTCAGTAATGATTTAAATATTAATTCAAAGGTATTAAAATATTTCTGGTCATACTAAATATCAAGTGATGCTTACAATAGGCGTAGCATGACGGAATGCCAAGGTTTAGGGTTATGAAAGGAACCATGGTGATAGTCTTTTCTCGCATGTTAAGGAAAAAAAAATAAATGGAAAGTGCCTCTAGTGTCCTGAATTTGGAAAAGATTGAAAATTTTAAGCTAAGAGGTTTGATGACCTAAGGGCAAATTCATTTGGACGATGATTCCAGCTGTGTTCAATGGATGTGATCATGTTCAGTTCAATCACTGGTGCTTTATAATCACAGCAGGAACATATCAGACTGTTCTTCCAAACCAAGGGAACCACATTCCCTGGCAGAAAATACTATTTCTTACCTACCAGCCTTCAACCTTTGGATACTCACTTTTAGGGATTTTGAATCTGGCTTTCGAAAGTACTTTACATTAATTCTAAAGAGGTTTGCCTGACCAGCATCTTTGACACCAAGACAAAATGCCATTCATATAAAAGGGCAAAGTTTTCCTTCTCCCACAGAAGCTTCTCCTTGAAGCAACTGGGTTCTACTAACTGACTGTTTCTGAAGCTGAGTGGGGAAATAACTTCTGTAAAAGCCATTTATTGGCATTTTTTTAAGCTAAACATGGACAGAACAACCGCTTTATACCAACGGAGACCGCCCGCTCCCTCAGGCCCCCTCAGGCCCCCTCAGGCTTCCTCAGGGCGGGAAACGCTCGCACCGCCCCCAGCTCTTCTAACGCGCCTTCCTATTGGCTCCCTCTGAAAGAGCCGCGCGCTGTGATTGGTTGTTACCACCGGAGGGGCGGGGCAAAGCGGGCGGCTCCGCCCCGGCGCGGCCGGGCCTGCGGGAGCGGAGCGGCGTGAGGGGACCTGGGGTACGGGAGGGACAGGGGGCACCGGGGCTGGGGAAGGGGGTCCAGGAGACAGCTGAGGGCTTCTCGTGTGGGGGAAAGGGGCCAGGGAGGGTGAGGGCACGCGGAAGCGGCTGTGGGGGCTGGCTGAGGAGGGGGAACCTAGCTGAGGTAGGGCATGGTGGGAGGATACCTGGGAACCTGTGGGCACGGACAGAGGAACTGGGGACTGAAGAACTGCAGGGACCTGGTGGGGAGGATACAGGAAAGGAGATGGGAAAGAGTGCAAACGGGTGGCAGCAGGGAAGGGAGGGATCCAAACGGGCCTCTGGACCCTTGGAGAGACGCTGACTGCAGCAATATTTATAGGTATGACACGTTTTTTTCCTCAGGCTTTCCTGACCTTGGAATCCCGGTTTTTGTCCTTCTCGGTTGTTGCAGGGATGTCACCTCCCTCCCTGTGCTCCCCTGCTACACGTGCTTCATCCTCCTAGGGAAGAGGAAACCTTCCAGCCCCTGGCTTTGGGAGCAGGCTTCTTATGGAAGGCAAATAGATTTGCCCAGAGCAATGATGAGCGAAGTATAGTCTGAACTGGTATTGCCGAGACTCCGTGTCTCTGCTCTGACCAGGGCATGATCACTTAATCTTCTCTCTGAGCTACTTCAGGCTAAGCTCGTCTGCAGGAAACAGCTTTGCTGTTCTTGAAACTTTGATGCACCCTAAGAAAAAAACCCTAAGGATTTTTAGCAGTTTCTTTTAACGGCAGAAAAACAAAGCCTTGATTTGAAAAGTAACTCGAATACTTGTTGCTGCAGCATTAGAGTGAGCTTGCAGTGAGGGGGGTGTTGTGGGTTTTCTCCTATGTGTGATACGGGTCATGAAACTCCAGATACTCTGCCACTGTGTCTTCTCTGGAAGTGCAATGCAGACTCTAAGCTGCCTGTCCTATAGAAGCTCATTAGCAGTTCATTCAGCTGCTTTCTCATTTAGTGATTGCCTGCAGGGAGCCAGGAGTATTTCTGGAATACTCTCGATGAAATGCAGCCCCTTTGGGGTTAAGGGAAGGGCCCATGAAAAGAGATGGGGCTGTTGTCTAATTCAGTTTTTTGTTCTTTTCCAGGTCGTGATGACATCTTTATATTGATTTCTCTCTTCCTGTGGAGAAGGAAGCTTCTACGGGGAATATATGCCTAGGAGTATGTTATGGTGGTTTTCCCTTCAGGAGAAAGCAACTTTGTTTCTGTTCAGGAGGTAGCAAACACTCAGTTGCTTCATGCACTAATTTTTGAACGCTGCCCAGATGAGCTATGAATGTGCCTTAGGTTCACTAAAGAATTTTTTAAAGTCTTGCAAAGTCAAGTTGTGACAGTGAGATACTTAACAACTCCAGTGCTAGTGTTAATGTTGATGAAATTGTAGTAAGCAACACCAAAGCATCCTGAGGGCTTATGTGGTACATGACTTGATAGAAATCACAAATCAGTATCTAAGTCCAAAGGTTCGTTTAATAAAGTTGGTGCTCCCTGGAAAAACTTCTCTTGTCAATCTTTAGCCCGTCGTGGTTTTAGGAACACAATTAAAAAGCAGATAAATGGGAATTCTTCTGTAACCCAAATTGGTTTTGTAGCTTTGTTTTAGAGCAAGAAACCCGACAAGTGAGTATTTATTTGGCTGTTAAGGACATAAGGTTTCAAAGGAGTCAAATCCAAGCTGGCATCCTTCAGCCATCTACAGGAACACACAAAATCTGCCAGGTAACTGCTGAGCCTGCCACCGTGGTGGGTTTGATGCTTGTTACTCAGCTAACTAATTAATTTAGCTAATTGCTAAAGGGCAATTTATTGTGGAAGAGAGTAATTACAGCTGCTCAGAGCGGGGAGGCTTCATTGTGGGTGGTTCTGTGCAGGTCTTGGAGTTGGCCAACTCCAAGTTTGGCAGGGACAGGGTGTTGTGCAGCAGGGAGTGGAAAGCAGCCAGGGCCTGGCAGGCAGGCATCTGGTGGGCATTTTGGGAGAGGAAGAGGCATTAATCCTGGGAGAAGGAGCTGTAGAGGCCCTGGAGCAGTGTGGGATCTGGTAACTTGTGTGTTACAGTGAATCCTTCTGCATTAGAGGGAGGATGGTGCAAAACCTGTCCCAGAGCCCTGCAGTGCTGGTGGGTGAGTCAGCACTGGTCAGTCTGTCCCACGCCTGCCCAGCTTCTCCCTGAGATATGTAACTTGGAAAATACAGGAAGGATAAAAAGAAAATAAACCTATCCTGGAAAGGAATCATCAGTCAAATGCTTATTTAAATGAGCTGTTGCACTGGAGTCACCAGGATATTAACAAAAAGTAAGAAGTGATTTGAAACCTCAGGAAATCTCACACCTTGATGTGATTTCTCTTCCAGTAAGATGTATGTGTTCTTGGTGGCTGTCTAAAGGAAGAGAAGTATCTTCATGGATCCCATAACTACTGGAAAAGGGAGAAATGAGACAGTGGCACAGGTTGAAGGGTCAGGAAGGTGTACAGAGATAATAAAGCATCAGGAACAAATCTCATTTATTACAGTAGGTGTTTTGGGAAGATGCAAATGACTGCATTTTCCCCCATTCTTCAGTAACCTTGCTCTCTTGCTTACAGGTGAGGGAGGATATTGGAGATTTTTATCTTCTGAAGCAGAGCTAAAGTGGAGGGAAAATGAGATGCCTGGTTCAGTAAATTAAATGTTAGAAGATATCTCTTAATCTGTAGAGACCAGAGTGGGGTCCTGTACTTTGTGCAGCAAACTTTGCTCTTCTTTCTCTAAGCACTGTCACCATGACATCTGGAGCACTGCTGCACCCCAGAGTCAGGAAAACAATCTCCCACCCTGAAAAATCAGGTGTCAAGCAAGAGCCAACCATGGCACACAGGTTTTCTTCCCTCCTGTGTTCAGTGGAAGGATGTTTTGTTCTGATATGAATGTGCTACATGGCTGGAGCTGGAATAATTGCAGTGTAATGCTCAGACATTAAAGATTCTCAGCCTACAAAATGCTAATCTTACATCCACTATCATCACATGAAGAGATGAAAGCAGCTTTAGTCTTGTCTCTCTTATGTAAATACAGCCCCCAGAGGAGCAAACTGTTTTTCCAATAACCAGAAAAGAATTAAATTAGGTTCTCAATCAAGAAAGAATTTTGCTTTATAAAAGCTGATAATAACAAATGCAAAGACTTATTTAACAATAAACCACTCTCATCAGTTGGCAGTTTCTTTTTTAATCTGTTTATCATTTTCTCTCTTATGCAAAAATTGTCACATTCCTCTTGTACCTCTTGTTCCTTTAAAGAGTCAGAAGTCTTAATTTAGAACCGTTGATGGGAATTAGGGGGTTGGTGCTCTCAATTCCAAGGTGAAGAGACTGAAAATGCAGGAGACTGAAGAGCAGAGGTTTAAGCCTGTCTCCACCTCTGACAAAGCCAGAGCTCACCCTGGGCAGCACGAGGGCTTGGGAAGCTGCCCAGGGAGGAAAAACTTGCCTAGAGAATCTCCCTACCCCTTTAATTTGCTGGTTCATGCCCTCAAGCAGAACCAGTGCTGGTCTTTGATCCTCACATCTGCATTCCTCTTATCCAAATCAATGTTCCCTCCCTTTCAGCTGGTCCTTTAATGCATTTCTGTGCTGGCTGGCAGGCTTGGGGCTGTGTGATCCCTCTGCAACTGCCACAGGACGTTTGAACAGCTTATCAACAAAGGGGAGAGCCTTGCCAGAATGTGCAAAGGCAGCAAAGCTGATGAACCACTGAGTTCAAAGGTGCTGTAGAGCTCACTGGTGAGCTGTGGCGGTCCGAAGCCTTCCATGGGATGTAAAAAGAGGTGATGGCAGCTCCTGGAAGCCTCTCAGCTCTCAGGAGAGTAGAGTTTGACCAGGTGCTGCAGCTCTGTGGCATAGCCTGTGACTGGGCAGCGCTGGTGAGCCTTCACATAACCGTAGATGCAGCGGTAGCAGAACACGAAGCCGGACGTGGCCAGGGCCGTGGCGTTGACGCGGACCTTGCGGCACAGAGGGCACACGGTCTTCAGGCTGGGCAGGAGAGCTGAGCTGGGCTCGTGCTCCAGGTGCACGGGGGGTGGGGGAGTGGGGAGAGCTGTCAGGGACTTGATGGTCTCCTGGTTTTCCGAGGAGTACCACCAGTCCAGGAACTGGAGGAAGAACACGCTGACGGACAGGCCGGTGGACAGGGAAAAGGCAATGCCACCCAGAGCTTTCCTCAGGGCCGACTGCACTCGTGATTTAAAGCTGTAGCAGAGAGAAGCAGGGAGAGATGGTTACTACTGCACATTTATCCATCTAGAAACCATGGGGAAAAGCACTTGGAGAGTCACTGCTTCACACAGCTCCTTAATGCTAAGTTACTAGGTCAGCATGTCCCATGTTTGCACTTATTAGGATGTTTCAGATTCTTTTTGTATTTTAAGAAAGATCCTGTTTTGTTCAGAAGTCTAAATCAGAGGAGTTTGGATTAAAGGGTCCTGGAGCACCATTTGACAGGATATTCAGTGTGCTCCTGACTAGGAAAATCAAAGATCTAAGTTTCAATCCTTTCAGCAGCATTGCTACAACTGCTGCCCCTCCCCTGTTGGAAAAGTGCAGGGGAAGACTGAACAGGATAAAGGCCTGCATGCCCAAAACCACCCCCAAACTCTGCTATTTTGTTACCACAAAATCGTTTCAAACTAACTCCTGCTACTGGTTTCCTTATTTTCACTTACAATACACCCTTCCGGAGCACATTTTGTCAGAGGGAATTTTCATCTTGAATTTTTGGAGAACAAAAGGCACTTTTACTTGCAGCATCACCTCTAAATTAACACACCCACAGAACACCCTGGAGAGCAGCAGCTGAGCCAGGTTCTGCCATACCTGTGTGTTTGACTAGGGGTGGTTTCAGCCCATTTCTTCTCCAGGGCTTGGATATCCTCCGCAGTCAGTCTGACCAGACGGACACCCGCCAGCTTCAGCATGGGGGAGTGATGCTCAGCCTTCCCCAGGATGTAGCACAGTTGCTGGATAAGAAACCAGCCCTCCCAGGTCATGTTTACATAGGGGTAGGCAGCTAGAAATGCTCTGTAGAAGCGCTTCCAGGATGACGATGGAGGGTGGATGGAGTACTCATCCTCTTCCCTCAGGCTGGACACCAGTTTCTCCAGCTTTCCTTTCAGGTAAGGAACAAGAACCAGCAGGAGCAGAGACTTCCAGTGCTGCCTCTTTGGCAGGCCGGCTGTGGCCAGAGGTTGCTGTCTGCCATCTCCCATGGGGATCCTCTTCAAGCTGTAGAAGTTCTCGGAGAAGGACGCGCTGCACCTGGCCAGGTAGTGCTGCTGGAGCAGCAAATCCAGAAGGACGTAGATCTCATCAAACCAGTGCCACAGGAAACCGTATTGGCCAGGATTAGACTCAGCAAGCACCTGTTGTGAAAGGGACATAAAACGGGAGGAATCACAGAGTGGTTTGGGTTGGGAGAAGCATAAAAGACCATCTTGTTGCAGCCCCTGCCATGGGGAGGAACACCTTTCACTATCCCAGGTTGCTCCAAGCCCCGTCCAGCCGGGAATTGAACATTCCCAGGGATGGGGCAGCCACAGCTTCCCTAAGCAACCTGTGCCAGGGCCTCCCCACCCTCACAGGGAAGGACCTGAAAGCGGAGTAAAGTGCTAAATTATAAATTACAGCAGCTATAAACGACGCCTCTAATTCACAGCACAAGCCAGGTGGGTCACAACTGTGCCGCTGCCTGTGAGTACGGCCGGAGTTACACACCACCCCCCTCCTCTCCCCTCACCCGCGGCCCGCCTCGCCCTCACCTTAACCAGGTGCTGCAGGGCGGGTTTCACGGCGGCCATCAGGCTGTCCTGGGCCACCGCCTCGAATACGGACGGCCGGTCCCCGC
Organism: Rhipidura dahli; assembly: GCA_013399225.1. NCBI lineage: Eukaryota > Metazoa > Chordata > Aves > Passeriformes > Rhipiduridae > Rhipidura > Rhipidura dahli. The sequence goes on from VXAC01001695.1 coordinate 474,708, forward strand.
CGGCCGGGGCGGCCGTGAGGTGCGCGCCCACCTCCGCCATGACACCGCCGCACCGCCCCGCCGCCAGGGGGCGCCTCGGCCCCGCCCCGCAG